>CAIGRT010170954.1:0-28001 GCA_903798405.1 Fraxinus platypoda | reverse complement strand
CGAATTGTTTATCCCCTCTCACAATCACGCGGGCCCCGCGTGAATAAAAAAATCCCAAAATGTGGTCCTCACCCCCTATCGTGAGCAGTCAGTAAAGAATTAGGTAAAAAAATTCGGTACATGTACCATGTTCCATTTTATTTTATTGTAGAAAATGAATTATAATTTTAATAAAACGAATTTCGCTTAACATAAAGAGCAGCAGTAATGATTGCAATTTATGTGGGCCCAATGAACCATCATGACTCACATGTACGTCACTTCAACTTTTATAAATCCTTGTGATAATTAATGGTCCAGCCAGCCCAATAACTTTTTTATTTTTTCTCTTATATTCGAGAGTGATTATTTGAAAAATAGTTTTTTAAAATATATGATTAAAAAAAAGAAAAAATTTATAAGAGAATTATGATTTTTTTTTTAAACATATAGTTGAAAATGAGGGGGGAAATATCCAAATAATCACTTTCAAATACGTATAAAATCAATTTAATTTAAAATTATATCATACCCTATAGGCTACATGGTAATTTGACGTCTAAATGAGCAAGGATTTTTGTATTTAATGAAAAAATCGACAACGGTTTTTAATCATGTCCCTAGAAGTGAGTTGGCGCCATTAGTTTGAAAAACTAATAAATTTGATGTCATGTCACCTACAATTATTTGGTCTATTCTAAGTTGTTATTGTGAAAGACAATTCAATTTCATTATTAACATGTTGGTAGTTCCTTTGAGAGGTCTTATGTTCCCATTTCCAATAATGTAAGATATTCCTTCTTGAACTATAACTTCAAATTTGTCAATTACATCATTGAATAACATGGCAAAAATATGTAAAAAATTAAATATCAATAAAATAGTAATTACGAAACAACAAAATAAATAATTATAATCCTAAGCTCGTCACCTCTTTGTCAATTAGAATAAGTCTCAAAATATCAAAATTTCTTAGAATGGGATTCTCTTGAACTCTTTCGAGCTACCGTCATTTTAATGTACCATTCATCTTTGTACACTGTTAAGTCTCTTATAACCTTTGACTCCATAATACGAAGCCAACCTTAAATAAAATAATTCACGTAAAGAGTTGAAATGATTGAGAAAGTGATTGTTACCTAAAACAAAATGGATTTAAAATTTAAATAGTTGAGAAAGTCATTAATGATAATATTTAAATAAATGTTGAAACACGAACCTTCATTTTGTTATGATGAATTACATACATGAATATGAACGTCAATTCATTGAAAATTAATGAATGTAGCACAAAATTATTTATGTAAAATATTAAATAACTCGTCTAATAGATGTTTACTAAGGATTTTCTTGAAATTGAATGAAAAAGAAAACTAAAAGATTATTCCAAAATTGATTGAAAGCCAAATACTCTAATTTTGGAGGCCAGCACCACTTTGTGTCGGTTTAACCTTTGTCAAACACTTAAAACCAGAAAGGAAAACAAACATTTTCTTAGTGAGAGCCTGAAGTAAAAAGTCATAATTGAACCGAACTTGAATCGAAACAAAAATTAAAATCGTCCAATTCCGGTTCGATTCATAAATTTGCATAGATGCCTCTCTCTCTCTCTCTCTCTCTCTCCCCGTATAAATGTGTGTTAATATGTACATTTGTACGAAGGAATGGGAAGCGGAGGCCGGAGGCATTAAATATTGCGTTTAATAATAGTGGTAAATTGGTTATTTAGGCTTCCCAACTTCGAAGAATTAAACATTTATAAGAATAGAAATATGTATAGACCTTGAATTGTGAATTCAATGACAATAATTATAGAGGGATAGATTAAGAATTGAAAATTATACTTTGGGGACCTAGAAAATTATCAAATAAAAATATGTGGAAATTACGCCTAGCACTTCTAAATGTTTTGAAACCGCAAAACTACTGTCAAATGATTTTTATTTAAAAATTATTGTTTCTTCCTTAAATATCTTTGCCGAACCATATTATAGGGTTCAGGCACGCGTACATATACATCGTTGAGGTGAATCTTTGGTCGGCACATAAACAAATAATGGTATTTTGAAATCTTTCAACTATCTTGACTCTTCAAATCTTTAAACTTTGATTAACTCGATGGCAATTAGTCTAGAAATGTGTATTGGTGGTAGTGGTGAAGATGGTGAGATGCTCGGAATGGCATTTGAGCCGATGATGGTGGTGGTTACAGTGATGGTGCACTGTAATAGTTGTGGTGGTGAAATGGAGGTTGTGATGGTGTTGTCGGAGATGGTTGTCAATGACAATAGGTCTGGAGGTAATACAATTGATGGTTGTGATGGTGATGAGTTTGTTCTTAGTGACATATTTTGAGTTGATTGCGGGTGGAGGTTGCCAACTCTAATGGGCGTGATGGTGGTGGATGTGGTGGTGACGGCGGTGACTACGACGTAACACGTTATATTACATGTGTAAGTAACACATTTTGTTACATGTGTTACAAAATGTAACAAAGGTATTACTTGTTACTTTTTTGGAATAGTTTATTTTTAGCATATTTCTGAAAATTGCCCAACAAATATTCTGACCAGGAGGTGGGCTGTTTGAAATAGAGTTAAAATGGGCCTTGTAATGTAGGAAGAGGGCTCGGCCAGTTTGGTGGAAGGAAAATATACTTAGTTCATTGACTTGGAATTGGGCTAAGAAGAAGGGCTACGAAGAAGAACGCCTAGATCTCAACTACGGGTGAAATAATTTGATGTGGAAATTACATTATACCAGAATTTTAAACTTCCAATTTCAAAATTTAGATTTACAAGTTTTTATTTAAAAAATCAGATGATAATTAAAATTTTAATAATTATATTATAAAATTAAATATACATATTCATTCTACCCAACCATACACACCAAAACCCTAATTATTTCATCTTCTCCATTTTCTCTCTTCTCTCTCTCTCTCTCTCTCTCTCTCTCTACTCTACCTCATTGTCACCCATTTTCTCTCTTCTCTCTCTATCCCTCTATTCGACGTCATGCATAAAGAAGCCACCGCCGATTTCCTATCTCTCTCTCTCTTCGTTGCGATTATGGTGTGCAGTAGCAAGGTGCTCACTGCTGCAGATCGTGGGGGCGCTGCAGATCGGGGTCCTTTCCTCCATTTTTTCTCTAGTCATAGGTGGTCGGGGTTTCAGGTAGTGCGGATAAAGGATAGGGGATGTCTTCGATGGGGGCTCTACATATCGAAGTCGGAGTAGAGAAGTGATGGTAGTGGTTGCTGCAGATTGGAGCTAGACTGGGGATTGTGGTGGCGGCGATGGTGGTTGCTGTAGGGTTTGGAGGAAGAAGACGCAAGGTTGAATTTAGGTCAGCTAATGAGGTAGGCTAGGTATGGGCTGTAGTGGGGTTTTGGGTACTGGAGTATTTTGAAAGTGGATGTGGTTTTGTTGGTGGCGGCGACGGCAGCGGTGATGGTGGCGATGACGGTGATGGGTTTGTCGCGGTGGTGGTGAAATGGCGTGACGATGTGATGGTGTTTTTCTGGGATGTGTTGATTAGTTTGAGGTGGTTGTGTTGCTGTCGAGAGGTGGTGGCGGTGGTGGTGTTGTTGGAAGGAGTGATGCGACGGTGGTCACAAGTGTTGGTTGTGGTCACAAATTATTTGGTTGATTGTGACAATTAAATTGGTTAGTCTGTGAACCAATAATTTAACAATTTGTGACTGTCTACTAAGTTGTAACTTATAATATTTGTGATTTGTGATCGATAAATAAATTGTAACGTATAAATTTTTTATTTGTGACCGATGAACAAATTGTGACCCATAAAATTTATGAATTGTGACCGTAAAATAATTTGTAACATATAATATTTCTGTTTGTGACCGAAATATAATATGNTTTGTGATCGATAAATAAATTGTAACGTATAAATTTTTTATTTGTGACCGATGAACAAATTGTGACCCATAAAATTTATGAATTGTGACCGTAAAATAATTTGTAACATATAATATTTCTGTTTGTGACCGAAATATAATATGTGACTAATTAAATTGATAAATTTGTTAAATTGAAATGTATAAATTTTTTATTTGTGATCGATGAACAAATTGTGACCTATAAAATTTTTTAATTGTGACCGTAAAATAATGTGACATATAAAAATTGTGATTTGTGATATATTAATAATATGTGATCAATTATACAAAATTTGTGACCAAATTATATGGAATTGTGACCTTAATATATTTAATTAATAAAATATATGTTTAATTAATTAATTTATAAATAAAATTTGAAAAAGTCTGAGATTTGAAACTTTAAATTTGATCTCTTAAATTTGAAATTGGTGAAACTTAAGCTCTTTGTCATGTAATCTTCCCTAGTTTGATTCTCTTAAAAGTTTTTAATGAGTAACTTTTACGGAGCAAATAAAAAAATAATGTACTCTTCTTTCTTCGCTAGAATTTTCTCCAGGGTTTTTCCTAATATATTTTAATGAGGCATATTTCGTGTAACAAATGTTTATGCACCCAGAAATTTCTCTCTCTCTCTCTTAAATTTAGAAATATCAAATAAAAGAATACATAGGGAACTTTGGCAATGCTTTCTTTTTTACAACTTTTTTGACCGAAGGTCACAGAATGTGAATATGATCTACAGACAGTTATCCTCAAATTTTATGATTTTAGTTTCGTATGTCACAAATTGTATACTAGACTCTAAACAGAGCTACAAGATTTGTTTTCATTGGATTTTCATGCTGAATAAAGCCAAATATGATAGATGAACGTCGAGTATGAAGATAGTATTGCTTGGGGCTATAACAAGGCAACATCAATCATAATTCACCAGTATTGTCTAATACAAGTTTTTGGAAAATTGCATTATTGAAAACATTGACTCACAAGATATAAATGACTCGATACAAGAATTTCCATTGATTGAAATTAGGGAAAGTAGTTGTAATATTTTTCCTTCCTCTCAAGTTTTGTCATATTGGTTTTTTTTATAAGGTTTTAACGAAACATCATTTCATTAATCCAATTTTTATAATTAATTGTACCCTTTTATTCATTTGCTTGGTATTTTTGTCCCACTAAATTTTTGCCAAATAAATTTTTTTACAAGGCGGATATTGTGTAGTTAGTTATTTAATGTAGGATTTTGCAAATTAATACTATTTAAGAGTGACAAATATATCCTTGGAACCTAATTATATCGTATGAATATGAGACTTTAACAATTTTAAATTTTTATTCTCTCCTCTCTAATTTGTAATACTTTTTAATGTTATCATATGTAATCGTAAAACAAAACGTGAAAATGTAGTTTATTTAATTTGAGGTCTCATAACAGCGGAGAATCCTCGTACATAGAAAACCATAATTTTGGATGTTTGCAAATTGCAATAAAACTATCATCTCCCAAGTCCATTTGGGCCTCAAATTTATGGGACGGTATAACCTGCAATGCATATAGTACAAATAGTTAGTCCCACAATTATTCATCACTAAATTAATAATTGTATATACCTGAAAAGATTTTAATAAGTTGAGGACATATTTGGTACTGTTTTTTTTTATGGGAGAGTGGAGGGAAGAGAGGTATCAATTCTTGAACCCTTGACCTCAGTTGTGAAAACAACTATCCTTAATCAATTGGGACAAGGTAAATTCTTATATTTGATACGTTAAACTACGTAAGATTGAATACTTACGGCCACATTTCTTTCCAGCAGGTCGATTCCTGATGTTGCATCTCTTTGGAACAGTGATGGCTATAGCGGGTTTGATACCCGCCTTTTTTGCAAGAGGCGATAAGAGAACGGTGCAAAGGCACTTAGGAGCACTCTGTATCAATGCAATAACTTTGGTGCAACATGCTGGAGGCACTTTTGCCCTAACATTAGAAGCTGCACCAAGGCAAGGGCTCAGGCTAGTGGCCGCCGCATTTATCGGCGTACGACCACATTCTCCGGCCGCATTTGCCCACCCAACCAAATACACAAGGAATAAACTAACAAATGGAACTTTAACCTTCAGTTGGGATGCCATATATTTTGCAATCTTGACTAGGTACTTAACACATTCGAGTTCCTGTGTATATTTGCACAAGATTTATAGAGCCATGGTGTAAATGTGAAAGGTAGAAATTGGAAGAATTGTCTTAGTATTTAGTGCGGTGGTTGAAGCTATGTGGAGATTCTTTTGTGGTTTTAGCCTTAATTTATTTGACGAGTAATGATTTTAGCCATTAATATTTCCAAAATTATCGAGTAATGCCTTCTGTCCACTGTATAATTTAAACAGGACACTTAGCAGTTCTTCAAGTGCCTTTTTAGGCGTGTAGCTCATTATATTGTAGGTAGTAATGTTGATAATGTTGGGAGTACTAGATATTCGATGTCGTTAGACAAGGTCCGGCCGAAAAATTGGCATTGGAGATTCCAAGCTTTGCGGAAAGTGTTTATTTTGGTTCTCGATCCACTAATATTATGTAGCTTTAGATCTTTCGAGCTCTCAATTTTTATAGCATTTGATCTTTCATGCATATTCTTGCCATTGTAAAAGCCCAGGACATTTAGGTATTTTACTTTACTCAAGCGGTGAGAATGAAACTTTTTTGGGTTAGTTATTTGGGTTCGAATCTAAAATTATTAACATATTGGCAACACCACGTTCATGGGTGTAGGATAGGGATGGCAAAAAAACCCCGACAAACCCGATACCTGGAAGACAGGTGACATATTAAATTTTAGGACACTTAGCAGTTCTTCAAGTGCCTTTTTAGGCGTGTAGCATTATATTGTAGGTAGTAATGTTGATAATGTTGGGAGTAACTAGATATTCGATGTCGTTAGACAAGGTCCGACCGAAAAATTGGCATTGGATATCCAAAAGTGTTTATTTTGGTTCTCGATCCACTAATATTATGTAGCTTTAGATCTTTCGAGCTCTCAATTTTTATAGCATTTGATCTTTCTTGCATATTCTTGCTATTGTAAAAGCTGAGGACATATAGGCATTTTACTTTCGGATTTTGCTATATAATAGATTACATAATATGATCTGGAAGAAAAAGATTGGATCAAAAAGTTGATTGTGTCTAAACTGATAAATAATAAAGTACCATATTACGTTATGTAAATATTGATGTACATGTAACAAGATTCTTTACTTGTTGCGCAGTTATTTTTGTAAAAGAATGGTGAATTAAAAGAGCGAGAAATATTATAGGGATGACGAAAGAATGTGTTGTAGTGGGTGGCTGGACTAGTTGGAAGTGAGAGGGGGTTGTGGATTGATGATTACTTTTTTTCTGTCATATTCTTTTGTTTTTATTATTGTTCGTTATCATTTGTCGTTGACACATCATCAAAAACATTATTTGATGTCATTAAAAAGAGGTTTACGTGCAAAATATTTTATTATAAGAACGCGTTGTTGAAAATAAGTTTTAGAAAAAAAGAATTTTTGAAAAATGATAGACAAATAGGAGCTAAAACTTGAATGTAAATTTGAGATTAGGGCTTAACTCAAGCGGTGAGAATGAAACTTTTTTGGGTTAGTTATTTGGGTTCGAATCTAAAATTATTAACATATTGGCAACACCACGTTCATGGGTGTAGGAGAAAGATCCATGTGAAATATAGTGCGCAATATGTATATATTACCAACATAGTCCCTAAATTTTAATTCAAATTAAAATCAACAATTAATTTAACAACATATTTTATGAAATTCACATTTTTTTCAATCACACAATTCATCAACTTTTATTAAAATCTATTAAAAATTTAATTTAATCACCACCAAACACTCGGCTTTTTGGCAAAAAGAGGCCAATATCTTGTTTCTTGGCCTCGATAATGTCGGTAAAACTACCCTCCTTCACATTCTCAACGACGAAGAGGTGATAATTTTTATTTATTTGTTTTTCATAATTATGGAGATGATGAAATTGATATATAAAATATAATTTTTTTACATGGATTTTGAGGGTTTATTGGATGGATTTATGGGTTATTTCTAGAGATTAGTGTAACATCAACCAACGTTCTATCCGACATTGGAAAAGTTGATTCGAAGGGGTAACGAAGCGAGGCGTGGGTGGTGGCGGTGGCAATTTGCAATGACTGCTAGTAGCAGTGTGTAGGTGGGTTTCGTTTGATTTGTGGGGTTGGGTGGAGTGGGGACGAAGATTAAGATATATATATATAAAGTTATTAACTAACGAAAATATATAAAGTTATTATTCTGTCCTTTTTAAAATTGATTAAATTAAGGTAGATCTTTAACATTTGATTAACTAATGAATTTTTGGATTAAAAAAAAAAAAACCGTCCTTCGCTGCACGAGTTCGCAATATTTGGATCCAAAGCTAATCAAATGTTTGAGTAAAACCTCCAAAAGTTTGAAAGATTTAGAACTCATAATTATTCTTAAAATAAACTATTCATGGACATGATTATAATTACAATCATGATACAGGTACATTTTGTTTTATATTATTTTTTATTTTGTGTTACATGTCGGCACGTGATTGTACAATTTTTAAAAACAACAAACTTTTTCGTCCAATACTTTTTAAATTTACACTCAATGTACACTTCCATAATTCTTATAATTATCCCTATAATATCTCTCTGTTGTGCCTTTTGAAATATATGGCGGCCTAATAAGAAAAACTTTCAAACAGAAAATATAATAATATTAAACAAATCATATAAAATATAAAAAAAATCGATTTTCACCGAAGGTCAGGGCCCACAGCTCCACCTCCATCTTCCACTGGGTCCCACTTTTGAATATTCTTAACAAACCTTGTTCGATGGATATGGAGTATATGTTAAATGACTTAAATACCCTACTAAAAGATTAAAATTTTCTGGACTGGACCCATATTACAAACTACCAAGTTTTAAAAAAAAAAAAAAAAATTTCAAAAGTATTAATTATCAAATAACAAGAAATTGTTAAAATTAATAATAAACACTAAAAATGTATTTTCCACAATTCCATTGAATGAAGCTTCACCAAAACCTAAATCCGTTATAGATACTTGAGATTCTGAGAATGTGGAAAAGTATTTGAATTCAATATTATTTTATAGATAACTTTCACTCCACTCCATTTTCATTGAAGAATCTTTTGTGGATCTGAAAGAGAGAGAGAGAGAGAGTTTGCAGGTCTATGGGTACTCACGAAGAAGAGAGGTTGCTCTTGGAACAGGGACTTGTGGAGGTATTTTTCTTCACCCTTCTGTAGCATATCATCTACGTCCTTTGCTCAATTTTGATGTTTTTCATTTCATATTTCTCATTGTCAGATGATAATCTGTGTCTAATTGGTGGATTAAAAGAACGATTACGTGTGGTTGCTATTTTGGTGGTCGTTAATTTGTGGATTAAAAGACTTGTAATATTAATCACAACATGGAGTGTGGGGGAGGGGTGCAATCCTTTGATTCGAGGGAAGAAAAAAAAGAACACAACACAACACAACACGGAGTAAATCAATGATAGGATTGCTAGAGTATAATAGACCTTATAAAGATGGAAGTTTAAACTGCGAAAATTTCAGTTTGGAGCTTCTGTTTAGTGAAGGCAAAATTGAGTTATATAGTGATATTTTCGAACACAAGTAGGGTCATTTAATTCATTATTATTGAGTATTGACCAGTAGAAATATTTGATATGTATATGTGGAACACATTCCAAATAATGCAAGCTTTTATGCCCTACATTTTCTGGGCCTACAAATATTAAAAGTTGCTAAGAAAATTGTACTACTCATGTAGTCTGGAGGTTAAAAAAAGTCTAGATCAAAGGTTTGTGATACATTAATCTAAATGAATTGTTTACAGTTGTGATAAAATATGAAGAGAAGAATGTGCGTGGCATAATTTGATAGTTTATAGTCGGTAAAGGCTGCTATTTAATGAAGCTAATCCATTTTAACACAGTTAAATACATCTTTTGCCTGTAAATCATTCAAGATTGCCAAACAATTGAGTTGATCTTTGCAATGGCCTGCCCGTACATAAGCGTCGAAGTACATAATCGGTGTCTGAAAATATGAGCTATTGGATTAGTCAGTTACAGATTTTGGAAAAATGAAACGAAAGCTTGTGAGAGTCTTTATTTTGATAAGGCTATACTGGATGTTTTGGAGGCTATACATAGAAG
This sequence comes from Fraxinus platypoda, assembly GCA_903798405.1. Taxonomy (NCBI): domain Eukaryota; kingdom Viridiplantae; phylum Streptophyta; class Magnoliopsida; order Lamiales; family Oleaceae; genus Fraxinus; species Fraxinus platypoda. The sequence goes on along the minus strand of CAIGRT010170954.1, from coordinate 17,849 downwards.
TGATCAATTATTGTGATGCAAGTTTTGCCGAGGTACAACATGATGGTTTTTGACAATCGTTGATGATTCATGAATGAATCTTTTTCTTCGAGAAAAAGTCTAAACTCTATAATCCTTTATGTTTATAAACTTTGTGAGTATGATTTAGCAGATGATTGTTTTTCTCGTTTGGTTCTTTAGAAAATTCTCGTTTTCTCTTGTGGAGATAGGTCTTTTTTTCTTTTTTCTTTTTCTGAACTTAACAGACACCTCTACCATGAACAACGCAACTTGATCATTAGCATTTACCTATCCACTTATAAGATTGAGATCACATTTATCTTATTAAAATTATCCTCTTTAGGTTAACACAAATTATGACCCATTCATCTAAGCCGTTCTCCCCTTATGTTATTCTCAATTGGAGCTCCCTCTAGTTATTGGTATATATATTCTTATTACTTATCTTGTCCATTTTAGTTTTGACAACACATCCATGTTTGCATTCTCATATCTGCTACGTTCATCTAGTGGACATTTTCTCATTTAACTTTCCAACATTCAGTACAAAGCATAGCAAGTCTAAGGACTATTGTGTAAAACTGTCCATTTAACCTTGTTGAGATATTATTATGATACAGAATTAAGGTGATGCTTTCCATTTCATATAACCCATTCTAATCATTTGTATTATATCTTTTCCAATTCCTCTTTCCTTGTTAGTAATCGAGCCTAAGTACCTAATAACTAGGCACCTTATCATATGCTTTGTTTAATAGAAGACTTTGAATCCATTGCAATTATGGTACAAGGGCTTGATTACAGTCTTTTACAATTACTTCTTCTAAACAAAAATTACACAGTGAGGGGAGTAATATTAATGTATAATCTGATTCTCAGACAATAACACACGTTCCTACCTCAATAAAGTCTTAGATTGAACATTTGGAGGATGTTTATGTCGTTTAATTTTTGAGCTCTGGCTGTATGCAATACTCCTGGCTTTTTCTAGTTAAAGTAAGCCTCCCATAGATCAATACAACTCCAATGAAGTTTTTTAATGTCTGTCAAATCACTTCACAGAAGTCCGTACACTTGCATGGTTCACCCCCATAAGGAATTTTTACATTGAGACACTGTTGATCAGAAGATAAAAATCAGTGTAAAGTTATTTCCCTATTTAAATGCTCTTGGATGCAGACACGCACTAACACAAAGAGAGATACTCAAACATTATGAGTTTTGCATATTTTTACTTTAATGTTGGTTGTTTTTGGCTATTTGTCATTTCTTATATTTTTTAGGTTCTCATTAGTTTTCTGATTTCTCTCATTTTTTGTATTCATTTAGAATGAAGGAAACGGACTCTACACTGGAGACGGTTCTGTTGACATTAAGGGGAACCCTGTTCTAAAGAGAAACACTGGAAATTGGAGAGCATGCCCTTTTATTCTTGGTATCTACCCTATAACTTTTCTTTTTCCTTTTGGGAATATGTGTACATTCACTCCCTAATCTCTTGAATTGACAGGGACCGAATGTTGTGAACGCTTGGCCTACTATGGAATTTCTACCAATCTTGTTAGCTATCTTACCAAAAACTTACACGAAGGAAATGTTTCTGCTGCTAGAAATGTCACCACTTGGCAAGGCACTTGCTACCTAACTCCCCTGATTGGGGCTGTCCTGGCAGATGCTTACTGGGGAAGATATTGGACAATTGCTATCTTCTCCACTATATACTTTATTGTACTAGTTCCTCTTTGTTTTTATGTCTCTCCAATTACAAGCTATATGAGAATATCACTGGCATTATATCGTTGCATGGTCTGATTATTTGTGCTCAAATAGCGGTTGGCAGTTACAGTCTCCATGTTCAACACTTCTTTTGTCCCTAACTCTAAATTTAGGAAGAGAAATAGACTTTCACCTGTGTTATTTTTGTATAAATAGAAATATCCACATGACCATGTGGTAATTCACTTTCTTCTCTGTATGCACCTTTATTACATTTATTTGATTAGGCAGACCAAGTGGTAATTCAATGAGAGTATAAAAGACATCATAATACATTCTCTATCTTCGTTTGAAAACCTCTTATCTCTGGTATAAAACTTTTAACCTTTATTTTCTCTCTTCAAAGTTTCAATCTCTCACCTTACAGCACCATTTAATCTAACCTAAATGGTTATATTGTCTGAATTTTGATGTGTATTGAAATATGTCTAGTTTTCATATCAACTAAAATATAATTGGTTCCATAGAATCTAAAGTTGCAAAGTATCTTTTACATTGAATATAGAGATAGCTCCACCTGGTCCATGTGTATTTTGCACGATTCACTATGAGTCAGTTCACAACTTAGAAAATAAATAATTCCATGGCATTAATAGTTTATGCTATGGCATATCTTTTTGGTCGGCTATCTATCCAACTTCACCAGGTCTTTTTGTTATAACATGATGAGAGCAAAAGTCTACTAGAAATGGTGTTTGAGGAGAGGACTTATTAGGATATTGCAGAGTATTATATATCAACTGGGGGATAACATACCTTATCAATTAGAAAGAACAATGTGAAAAAGAGACAGCAATGCACTGTAAAGATTTGCTTGAAGTCAGGATTAAACTCTAAGAGGACAAAAGGAATGGAGAGCCGAATAATTTGACATGATACACAAAGTGAAGAAAATGAGGAAATAACTCCATAAGGACATAAATGCACCGTCTACTATGAGCTTTGCCTCTCAAAACAATGTTAATCTTGATGCTTATGGTTTTGAGTTATAAAGCTCTATATTTTTATTTTCTTACCCAAAAGAAGGGGCTGAAATCAATAACATTCAGAATGCTAATTTGGATATCCTACTTTGAACTATACATGTAACATAGGTTATTTCTACATGCACGAGGATTACATCAGTCTTTTTCCTAATATTTTTTTTTATTGATTTACTGATTCTTTTGGTTCATGAATCTATTGCCTCCTTTTGATCCTTAATATTAATTTGTCTGTGAAGGGAATGTGCACATTGACTATGTCTGCATCTATTCCTGCTTTTAAGCCTGCTGAATGTGTGGATTCCATTTGCCCTTCAGCAACTCCATATCAGTATGCAGTATTTTTCTTTGGGCTATATCTAATTGCACTTGGAACAGGAGGGATCAAGCCATGTGTTTCATCTTTTGGGGCTGATCAGTTTGATGATACTGATCCTGAAGAGAGGGTTAAGAAGGGTTCCTTTTTCAATTGGTTTTATTTTTTCGTCAACATTGGTGCTTTGATATCAAGTAGTTTCATCGTGTGGATTCAAGATAATGCAGGATGGGGCATTGGATTTGGCATTCCTGCAGTGTTTATGGGCATTGCCATAGTGAGTTTCTTTTCAGGCACCTCTCTCTACAGATTTCAGAAGCCAGGAGGAAGCCCTATTACCAGAATGTGCCAGGTTTTGGTTGCGTCATGCCACAAATGGAATTTGACCGTCCCTAGTGACAGTAGTCACCTGTATGAAACTTCAGATAAGAGCTCTGCTATCGAAGGAAGTCGAAAACTGCTGCACACTGATGAATTAAAGTAAGGATCTTACATTACATCTAATTGCTTCTGAACCTTCTAGCCCTGCTTTGTTCCCCTTAGATTCTTCCCCTGTATGCCCGTACTTTTTTCCTGAGGGTAAAATTATATTTATTGTTCATTCATTTAATAGTAATTGTATGCACCACAGTTGGGAAATGGGGGGAATTGAAGGTCACAAAATGTATTGCATCCTGTATCTTGGCCGCCAGATTTTCTTAATTATTCTGAAGAAAGGCTATTTCACATTATTTAAACCTTTTAATTTGAATAGCGATCTCCAATTTATTGGTATACATATCTTCTTCCCGTGACATGGTGATATATCTGTACTTTTCCCCCTTTACCTTTTTAGAATTGCTTAGTACATGATTGCTAACTAGAAACTATTTAACAACTGATCAGTAAATGATAATTTTAGTTGGATTTATGAGATTGGGCAGAAATGCTATTTCTTTCTGAAAGCGAAAGGAATGTGCAAATTATATTGGGCATGGCTAAGTCCTCTTAGTTATATTGTGTGAGATTATTTCTAACATGCAACGCATGCTATTAAATTATTATTACATTGATACATTTTTATTTGACGTGAGACCCCTTTTGTAGTTATACTTTTCATATTGGCCAAATAAATCAAATATTTTAGCTCGGGGTATTTTTCTGGGAAAAAAAATGGGATTTCTAGAAAATCAAAAGCTCGTGTCTCTTCCATTCAAAAACAGTGGAGAATTGAAGGACATTTCGTGAAGATTCAGCTATCTGGTGAAGGCTATATTAATCAGATTTGTTAGTTTATGTTTCTTAGTGATATTTATTTCCATAATAATTTAGAAGTTACATTAAAAATTTCAGTTTTATAAGCTGGAGGTTTAGGTAACCGAATGACAAACTTGGGGCCTAAGCCTAACGGTAAAGTTTGGCATGCTGACTTGGTTGGCCACTCTTCATTCTAATCATATTAAATTTGACATGTAAATGTTATGTTTTCTCTTCCAAGTTGTTCAATTCAGATTGTGATTTTGTTAAAATTAAGTTAGAAACTTTCTCGTCTCCTTATGATTTGTTACTTCTTTTGTAGGTGCCTCGATAAAGCTTCTGTAGTCTCGGAGGCTGAGAGCAAAACTGGGGACTATTCTAATCCTTGGAAGCTTTGCACTGTAACACAGGTTGAAGAATTGAAGATCCTGATCCGCATGTTCCCCATTTGGGCTACAGGAATAGTCTTCTCTGCTGTTTATGCTCAAATGTCAACCATGTTTGTAGAGCAAGGCATGGTGATGGACACTTCGATTGGTTCCTTTACTATTCCTGCAGCCTCTCTTTCAACTTTCGACGTTATCAGTGTTATTTTCTGGGTTCCGGTGTACGATAAGGTCCTTGTACCAATTGCTAGAAAGGTTACTGGCCAGGGAAGGGGATTCTCAGAATTGCAACGGATGGGAATAGGCCTTTTCATTTCAGTTTTTTGCATGGCAGCTGCTGCTGTGGTCGAGATCAAGCGATTGCAGCTTGCGAGAGAGCTCGGTTTGGTTGATGAAAATGTTGCTGTACCAATGAGTATTTTCTGGCAAATACCTCAGTATTTCTTGTTGGGGGCGGCTGAAGTTTTTACTTTCATTGGGCAACTCGAGTTCTTCTATGACCAATCACCAGACGCCATGCGCAGTTTGTGTAGTGCCTTCTCATTGCTCACAACTTCTTTGGGAAATTACTTGAGCTCGTTCATTCTGACAATAGTGACATCTTTAACAACCCGAGGGGGAAATCCTGGGTGGATTCCAGATAACTTGAACAAGGGTCATCTTGATTACTTCTATTGGCTATTGGCTGGACTCAGCTTCGTCAACATGGTGGTCTACGTTTTATGTGCCAAAATATTTAAATCAAAGAAAGCATCGTAAAGTTTATGGGGGTAAGCTTCTCCGAACGAGCCTCTTTCTAGCTAGGATATTACATTCCAGCGTCTTGGCATGACAATCGGTTATTTTAGTGTTTTCTACCTCAATTCGATCCTCGTCATCGAATTCCCCAATGATATATGTAATATGAATCATGAAGAAATTTGCTTCTATTTCTTTTCAGCTGATTCTAAAGACATAATTATGTAAATACTAAGAAAAAAACTCTACATTAGAGTTATCTCTTGTAAGATGCGGTTTGCAGCCTGTTTACCAGAATGGAAAGGATGCTTCGACAGATGACATGTTTAATTGTAAAGACCAAACAAGTTGACTTTAATTTTCTTCTACTGAAACTGCCACGGAAATTATACACACAAACATATAACATATGAACCATGGTTTTAGTAACGTTGAAACCACGATTTCTATCAGAGCAAAGTATCAAAGATGTTTCGACTTATCATGTATATCGTCTTTTTCGTTCATATTTATCATGGATATCCAACTGTTTGTTACACATTAACATGTCATGATCTTGGGACATGGTAGACTTTGATCAATAAGATACTGAAGCAATTTGTCATGATCTTGGGACATGGTAGACTTTGATCATAAGATACTGAAGCAATTTGTGACTGAATTAATGTCATTATTATTTGGTCTTGTAAAAATTAACATATGATTTGGGCTGGAATAGATGCTTGCGATAATTTGAACTGTACGAACAAATTGACGTGCACAAGTTTTCTATTAGTCAGTCTTCTCTATCTTCATTTCAACTTTCATGTAAATAATTTTAACGAGTAAAATTAAAGTAGCATTTGCAGCTTCATTCTCCTAGGAGTAGCTTGAAAAGACTCCCAAATACATAAATTTGATTGTTCCAACTATCCTCCAACCATGACATGGCACCAATCTAGACGAGTCCACATTTCCATGGGTTTCTTGTCACTGATTTGAAATTAACAAAATTCAGAATGTAAATCATTGTTTCTAACGGAAAAGTTGCTCTACCAGAGAGTAGAAGTACCATAGTACAGTAAGCAATAATAATGATCTTACAAAACCCAAAAACCTGAGTGAGCTTTCTCCAATGCTCAATGCGATTGCAAAAATTGTGAGAAATTCAGTAAAAACTTCTGTTCTTGGAAGGAAGCTTGGACTGTAACGATACATAAACTGAAGCATCATAACTTGTGAAGCGATTTGACTTTTCTTGCAAAGTCGATCGATTCTTTTCTGTTCTCCTGGGGATACCACTACCCCTCTCAACATGCTTATAGACTCTTCTTCTTTTCTATGGTTGCTGCAACATGCTGTTGCCGCTTCCTCCAAGCGGGCATCCTACCAGGAAAGGCCCATCTCAACAATCTTTCCCACGTGTAGCAACAGAGGAACATAAGCAAAGCCCAGATCATCAGCTTATCTCTCAAGGCTCTTGGCAGAGGAACTAACTTCAACCAATCATTCAAATCCCTGAATAAATCGGAGGTTATAACTGTAAAAAAGCCAACAGAAGCCAGAAGGGCATACAAAAATGGTTTGTTTTCCGAGATGCTCTGATTGAAAGGATGACCCATGTAGTTCACAGCAAAAGTCGCTACCTGTAGCATCATGCCCACCATGTATGAAACTGTATTCACAAGGTTGGGATGGAAATTTGAGTCCGGTTCGATACATTCATCTGGCATGTACTTTTCAGCCTCTTTCACGGAAGAAATTAAGAAGAAAAGGTGAACTGCAAATTGTCCTAGGAGAGAGAGGAAGACATAAGAGCAGAAGATGTTGGGATGAGGCCGTTCAGCTGAGAGGGTAGGAAGGGGCCGAGCATGTGAGATAAACAGAAAGAAAGCAGCTGTAAAAACCCCACTAATTGTAGCTTGAACATCGCCCAGTTTCACACCGTCCAAATTCATTACACTCAGGACGTAGGCAGTTGCAAGGCAATTGAGTCCGAGAATCTTGAACATCTGTAGGGTAGTGACTAGGGTACTTCGACCTTGACGGATTACATCGGTTGTAGGGGCAACCGAAGCATGCTTTGCTGTAAATGGTGATGCCATTGAGGCATCCCCGAGCTTAACAATGGGAGCTGATCGACCATCACCCTCTTCATTTAGCTCATTCATGAGTTTCTTCAGCTTTTCCCGTTGCATCTCTGCAGCAGTCAAATGGCGGTTAACAGCTTGGTTGCTAGTAGATTCTGACCTTGAAACAGCTCTGCTCTTTGAAGGACCCTCTCCATTTTCAACTATGGATTTTAGTTTCTTTGATTTACCAGATTTTGCAGAATCATTTTTAGAGGGTGCTTCAGAGGAAGATTTCTCCTTTTGAGCTGGGGGGATTGCATTGAGTAGAGCTACTCCTATATGTGCCTGAGTAACATATATAACATTATATACTATTCTAAATGAGGCATTTAAGTCAACAAAAGCAACAGATAAGAAAACAGATACAAAATAATAATTTTTTTGAAGACGTCCTAGCCATTAACGAGGAGATACAGAAGGAATCTGCATTTCACCACAAGCATGGAGTGAGAAAAGGGATTCAGTTATTGGTGACCTTATATTGCTGAAAAAAGTTACTCCAGAATAAGTCTAACGTGCCAGAGTAAAGTCTAATGGAACCTTTGGAAGGAGGGAGTACTCGAGCAAATTGGTAAGAAGAATGCCTGCATCTAACTTGGTAATGTATTACTGAAAAGGGGGATTATAAAATTTGTACTAATAAGCTCCTTTATAAGAGTAATCTTCAAATAGGTTAATGCCTACTGCAACACTCAGGTAAGCTTCAGAAATTATAGGATATAAAGGACAAAACTTATTAACAAAACTTCCAGGCAGACTAACAATACTGTGAAACTCAACATGTGTCTAAGGGTGAAACTTTGATGAATAGCATTCGTGTAATACCTGCTTCAAAGCTCCAACATCATTTGTTCCATCACCACACATCAGTGTTACCCTTCCCACTGATTTAAAAGTGGTCATAATGAGTTCCTTTTGCTCAGGAGCCACCCTAGCAAATACCTAAGAGATTATATTTATTTTGTGAGATTAAGAAACCAATGGAGTACCAAGTGTGTGAAATGAGTAGAGAGAGACTTGCAACCTTTACATATGGAATCACTTTAAGAATACCAGAAGTTTGCTGCAACATTTCAATGCAGTCGCCTCCAATACAAAGATCATATGACTCTGATAAAGCTTCAGCCTCATTTTCACTGTTAACAAAAAATAATATTTGGAATAGCTGAAGGGAAAGAAATAACAAGATTTTTATATCCCAGTTTAGAGGCAGCTGAAGGAAGGAGCAATCAAGCAAACTTCTCTTAAAGGCCAAAAAAGCCTCATGCAGATGATGCAAAATGAGGTAGAAGAAAATGTCAAGAGATGTGTACATAATAGAGCTAATTGATGGAAGAACATGGTAAACAGTAATGGAGCAACTTTGACACTGATTTTAGCATCCTCAAATCAGATAGGCTCTTACCTGTACTTGATAATATCTGTCTCGTCAGGAGACACCCACTCATACTCTTCACTGTTCTTTCCCTTGCCGAGAATCAGTGCTGGTTTTGAAATGATATTAACTTGGCCAGCAACATGGCAAGCTGTCAAAGCTTGATCGCCAGTAATCATGACCTGGCAAATATTAACATCATCTACATCTGGATATAGCCATCTCATGAATGATGAACATCACGGGCAAAGTCAAACAAACAAATACTAAAGAAGGAATCTAGACACCAAATTTTCTTATTTGCATTGTAAAAATTGTTATTGATGCTCAATAAATATCTGCTCTCCCCTAACTGACATAACATTTAATTTAAGCTATAAAAGGAGAGATGATTCCATGCCTAGTCCAGTGGTGAGTTGTAATTGTTCGGCCACTCCAGATTCACTACACTCGAGTGGGATATACAGATTGAATTCAAGAAATTCGACAGCATGAAAGACTCGAGAGAAGACCGATCTTCACGCATAGAATCACAACTGTTAGCATCTTTTCAGGTAAGTACATTGAATAGCCACCTAGGTCGATGGGAAAATTCAAACTACCACAGTTCACATTGGTTTTCTGAATAGCTAATGCTAAAGCTATTTTTAGCTTGCAGTCTAAATTTGACATAGCCTGCATTTGTAGCATGAGCGCTTGTGATTTTAGTCACTAGAATGATTTTCCATTCATTTATCTGCAGTCTGTATTGTACTCTGGGCAGTTCCCAAAACTGATTTCCTGCATTTAGCAGTCTCCTTTAACTGAACCATCAAGTAAAATTAACTAATCTTACAATTTCTAGTAACACTTGCAAACTTAGCAAAGCAAACACGAAAAGGCTACTTGTACATTAACTTTAAGTGAAAAAGAGCAAGCCTTGTTATTGCTGGTTTTACGACAGAAGTTACAGCGGTTGTTTTGGTTTTTCCAAATTGCTTCTCATTTTTGTCTGTTGTCAGGACTGGGAAAAAAAAGCATGAGTAAACACTTGCTGCATTCATCCAGAGAAATGAATGAACCCACAAGCAAAAATGGAAAGCCTCGTATCTTTCCTAATATGATCCTCGGCAAAAATTCGATACGTACAAACAAAAAATACGAGGAACTACGAGGAACGCATTCTTCTTTTTTCTTTCTTAGCATTTCCTTATTATAAACCATGTAGGTTATTTGGAAGAAACTCTGATTTTCATATTTTAACTTTAAAAGGTGCTGTCCATATTCTTTGTTTCTTTTTCCTTTCTCCCATTTCCATATTTTTCCATTGAAACTGAGGCAAACATATCAGGTATACTGTGGATGATAGAAGCACATTATGAAATTACTCGAAAGTATATCAAACTCACCAAGTCATGTGATGACCCTTTTAATTCAGATAAAATAGTTGCTGAATCTCCTCTGATAGGACAATTGAATACCTGAAGCATGCAATAAGAGCATCAGAAAGTAACAAAGGCATAACAAGAAAGAGGAGAGCATATTAACGCTCTCTCCAAATTTTGTGTATTCCAGAAAATTGCATTCTTTGAATTAGATCTTTTACCGCAAAACCAGCAAAAGTAAGACCACTTTCCACCACTTCTCTCTCTAAGCTTCTAGCTTCACTAACCTTTAAACAGTAAATATAAATGTCATCAGCTTAAACAGGCATAAATGACACAATTACGGGGAGAAATAAAGATACGCAGATAAGAAAACCATACATAGAACACCCTGTGAACCTATCACATATCAATGAATAAATAAAGATCTAATTTTGTACACATAGGAAAATGTTTATATAGGAATAAGCAGAAAATACTGGATATATGAATAACTAAGCATCCACATTTTTCAGGAGTGAAAAAAAAAAAAAATTGTAGACCTCTGGATGTCATCCCATAGAAGAATATGCAATTGAGGCCATGCTCGATTACAAAGAAATCAGGACTTGCAAATTATACAAACAAAAGAGAGATGTAATAATATAACTCATTGTGCTGGTCATTTTAAATAAAAAAAACTACTGAACAAGGTCACATGGTTTTTACAAGGTCATTAAGTAGATAATATACAACAGTATATCAATTGACTACCACAAAAGATTACAGTAACCTTTAAGTGGAAATGGGAAGAAGTTCAATTGCATCCCTTGTTAGGAAAACTACTGTCCCTCTCCTTGGATTATAATTGTAAAAAATATCTGAAATTCAATTAAAATTTTGCAAGAAGTTACTTTAACTAAATAAGAGATTCTCTTTCCACCCCATTCTATGATCCTTCCAACCCAACTTCCAGTACACTTCCCACTCTGCCTTTTCCTTCCACCCAACTTCCCTCCTACCAAACATGCCTTGGGAGGATAAGTGACTACATAAAGGGCCTGTTTATTGATGTGGTCATATAACATTTGAAAGGAAAAATCCAAGACCATAGGATATATTGCGCTTTACCAGTTTATCTATTGATGCAGTATTAATAGGTACAAACAAAGTCCAGGTGAAAAATGAAGAAACCAAATAAATGTAAGATACAGGTAAAGAGGTGTTCCCCATAACCATTTCTTAGAGACAAATAGCTGTCATCTACATGTATGCTAGATTGAAAATTAACAATGTTGATGTAGATTTATGAAATGGTAGAAAAGATGAATACTGTGAGGATAAAATGTTCCAACAGGGCATTCTTACTGTCATCTCTGGAAGAGACTTGTAGGCCAATGCCAGGACACGAGATCCTTGACGTGTGTGCTTCTTGTAGGTCTTCATGTAGAACGCTGGCTCATCAACAAGTCTTTCCTGAATAGTTTCTGGCGCACCCTGAAATTTCACAGCTCAAAAATAAATAAAAAATCCATGAAATTCGGTAAAATCAAAGAAAACATAATATAAATTAAACCAATTAGAAAATTAGATACACAATAATTTTCCTGTCATAGTCAGATCAAAAGTACTTGAAGGAGCCTATTCAGGAAACATAGTGAAAATTCAAAAATCGTTTCACTACATGAGAAGGAACCCAAAATAGCACTTGTTCAAAAACGACCATATAGTATAAGACCTTAAAAACGAAACAGAAACTATATGAGCACGTGTCAATAATATATGTATATTTAAGTCAAGATTAAATGATGATCAATTCAAGAGAAGAAAAAAATGGGTGCAAATATATACTGGTAAATGTTGGGTATGTTTACCCATACACAAAAAACGGTGAGAAGAAAAGCAGTCAAGACTCCATGTTTAACCTAGGCATACAACCCATTTTCATACAAGCTGAATTGAGAGGCATAAAAAATTGAGTTGACTGTAATATTGTAAAATAGGCCAACTCCAAGCCAGCAAAGGACATCTGTTTCCGATAGCTTTAGCCCATTCAGCACCACTCTGGCATTATTCTGATTGAAAAGTGTGAGACCGTCTCTTGGACAAATTCTCAATGTGATTTAAATTTTAAGTTTCATGTAGCGTCTTTGTTTATAAGTTGTATCGAGCAATCAGTAGCATTATTACAGTCATCTGTGTCCTAGTGATAATTCATCATATGGAATCACAGACCAAACAATTCACAAATATATCATTCAAATTGTATCTTGGAAAAAGTACATGACCTCAACGATTAGGAATTTATCGTTTTAAAAAAACTGTATTAAGAAGCCAAAATAATATTTCAAACATTTGGATACATCTAGGTTAAATTTGTATTTTCTACATCAACCTAAATCTATAATGCAATAAGAAACAAAATGTAAGGTTAAACCTTCACAAAAGCAAAGAATTGCTCCTGAACACGAACGACAACTCCCATTCTTTTTAAGTGAGAAGCAAAGTGGTGTCTCTGCACAATCTGTACAGCATTCCCACCTCCCCTGCATTTGTTGAACTAAGTGAAAAATTGGAACACAGGGATCCCCCAGACATTTAACTAACAATAGATAAATTAGATAAATATAAACTTGTAAATTTTCAAGATCAGATCATAAACAATTTGGGAAAAAAGAACAATAGGCATCTATGCAAATATAATTGGTATTATTTACTCCCCTGTACAGATTCCACAGTATAAAAATTCATGAAGCGTGTACCATAATTTCTCCTAACATCCTCTTCTCCCCAAAAAAGGGGGGAAATTATATGCTATTCATTAATTAATGTACTGCAGTATCTTTTGTCTTTTGCATCAAAAGCAAGATTGATATTATAGCATTCTAGATCAATTTTGCATATCTGAACTAATTCCAATTAATGAAAGCCAAAAGCCATAACCTTAGAACTTACAACTTTTAACTATTTATAATAATATTAATGTTTGTCAATAAATAAATATGATCAGTCTATCATACAGCGAAGTTACACCATCAAATCTAAACAGAATGTCCCATTATGAAACACTTGACTCCTCCCAGTGCCCAAACCAAAGAAAACACCATCATGAAGGCCCCAAGGACCACTTTGTAATTAGTAATGCATAATTCGGCATCTCTTTCCAAACAAGGCATAAACGCGGCACAGTATGTATTTGCTCTCCCAATTGATTTGAGTACAAATCCATCAGTATGATACAGACATTATAAAAAGAAAGTTCTAATATACTTATTCTTCAAGGATATATATACTTAAATACAAGTTAGAAAAAAGAAGTCCTAATAACCACAACATTGACTGACAGTAGGAAAAAGTAATATGGAATAGATCCTATTTAAACCTGAAATAGAATGTTTATATTTCTCTCTCTAATTGGGTTTTCCATAAAACGCTGTGCAATAGTGGAAGGCACAATGTCTGCTTGTTCTAGATCAGACAAACTTTGACCTTGATTTAGTAAAGGCTTTCTCTCACTTACACTCTCCTCTAGAGCCTGAACAAGCAACATGTTTTTTCTAGAGGCAAAAATGCTCTGACAAACTACTCTCAGAGAAACGAAGAATGGGAGGACAAGAAACAAGGACATTTAACGTTTGTAATGAAACTATAGAGATACATGAAAAGTTAAACAAAGTTCAATCAATCACATTTAAACATGTAAAAAAACAACAAATGTTGTAGCATACTTCTTTGGCATGGACTTCTCATCTGATTTGTAGCTCCAGTCAATTCCTTTCAAAGCAGCCTTCTCAAGAGGATCACCGACCTACATCCAGATGTTGAGAAAAACTACTGTAAAACATAAGGGTTTTAAGTACCACTCAAAGAGGGACAACCTCAAAAGATATTTGTTCTCTGCCCAGGAATTTCAATGAACATGGTAAGGGTTATTAAAAGAAACAAGAAGAAACTGGTATTAGAAGATGAATAGTCCATACAGATTTGCCAAGAATATATGTAACTGAACCTTCAAAGCTGTGGGAGCTGATAGGGAGTCTCTCACCTTCCAACTAATGCCGTTGCCAAAATAATGCGTTTGAAGAGGGAATCGACTATATTTTCCAGAGAATAAACTCAGAGGCACACTCATATTACATATACTATTATTGATCTAGTAGACTACCTTCATCATTCATGGTTAAATCAACAAAAAATTGTCATAGGCTGTAAACTGCAATGACAAATTTTTCAAAATAACCTCTTGTAATGCTTGAGCAAAAAAATGTTTACTAAAATTTTTACAATTAAAAGGTCTTCTTTATATATCAAATGAGTAATTTGACCTTATTAAAGATCGCCTTCATCTTCAAAAGTCATCCCCACCCACCACCCCATACCCCAGCTGCCTTTCCCCCAAGGCCCCTGTTACTGAGGATCTCCGGAGTATCAGATGGGCTGGGGGATCGGGCCAGGGAGGGAAGGGGAAATGCAGCAAAGGACTGGCCTTCCAAATTAATTCCCATAGAGAAGTTTTTGGATGAAAATTTTGAGAAAGGTGCAATATGCATTAATGTGAGGCTCCATTGTTTTTCATTTATCTTCAATTTTATGAGTTCTGTTTCTTCTTATATTGCATATTGATGTTTCGAGATACGTTGTGCAGGCAGGGACCATTTTTTGCTGCCTGGATTTTTCAAAAGGGGTAGGGCAGCCTTTTATTTGTATTGGCAATACTTCAGGCACTATTCTTCTGGTTAAAACTTCCACTTAAATGATTTAATAATATGTATAATTTTTTATTCATTTTCTAGGAAACTTTATCACTATCACACTCACTCGTGCCTTTGTACTCAAGTTTGCAGATATGCTACTGAATATATATCACTCCTTTCTGTGTGGCCTCAACAACTATAATGCAGTGAGCTGGAAGGGGTGGGCAAGTGGGGGAAGGGGAGATGCAGGGTTGGACTTGGAGTAGAGGGTGATGAAGAAGATGAGGTGCGTTGGGAATCTCAATTAAAAGGAGGTTATTCTACATAAAATTAGTAAGCGGTGATATTTTTTTCATTTTTTCTGTCCAACTTGGTCCTCATTAAACAAATCTGTAAATAGTAATTAAGGAGCCACTAGTGTAGCACAAGAAGGTTTTCTGTTTCAACTTCCTTCCGCCCCCGTGTACACCAGAAGAACAAGCGATCAGATAAAGTGGTTGTTATTTTCTCTTGGAAGGAGATTCTGATTAACTTCAGATTATCTGGAGCTTTATGATAACCAGGAAATAGGCCTGACACTGAAAATGTGAGGGGAAGAAATACACTTTGACACTGATGGAATGCTGATTCCATGGGAAGAAGAAAGCAAAAAGGAATGCTTCTACGCCGCAAAAATAAATAAATAAATAACAGCGTGGAGTAGTTCATAAGCATCAACTTTTGTTCGGTGATAAAAAATTATACCAGCTTGTTGTCCACAAAAACCAGGGCATGACAAGAAGCAAGAATTTCCAAAATACGCGTAGGCAATTTAGAGATATCTGTTTCTAGGTCCTCATTGGCCGTCAACCCACCAACTCCAGAAAACTCCTGAATAGCAGAGCATAAAACATCACCATAAAAGGTAATTCTTGAACTAGAATAATATATCGGAACTTAAAAGAGTTGTAATACCATGTCATCAGATGTTAATGTTCCAGTCTTATCAAAACAGCATATATCAACCTGCGGGAGGATAAAGATCGGATAATGTACAAAAATACCGTAAAATGAATATTTAAACTACAAACTTATATATTTATTTCCCTTCTTCATTTTATTGATTATATAAATTTTGAAATCACATTGTAACATTGTAAAAATATTTAAAACACTGCAAGTGATGGGGAAAATCCATTAAATGCTACCAGAGAAGATAAAAGAAGCTCCAGGAACAACTCATTTAAAATGTACATGTAAATAGTACCATCAGAATGCAATCAACAGGAGTGGAGTTCATATAGTCAATGGCTTACTAAAATTGATGTTTTGGGTAACATTATTCATCAGTAAAAATACTTCAATTAAGCATATATTCAACAGAAGAGGAGCGATGTAATTAAGGCCTGCTTTTCTATAAACCAAGAGAACACTACTTAGCATGTATATATTAGATTTCAGATACAGCTGGAAACGTTTTACATTCATTCAGAATGCCACAGACTGAGAGTTAGACAATTACATGATTGTAAGAATCGTAAAACCAACACTGGATCCAGCCCAACTACAAATCAAGGTTGGTTTGATCTCCATTTAAAGAAACATTAAGCCTCCGTTTGGTACACATTAAAATTTCATTCTCATTCTTCTACTCATTTTTAACCACACATTCTTCAATAAAATAATATTTTCCATCACATCAATAACTTTTCCTTCTTTTTCAACCACACATTCTCCATGGACCCCACTTGATGTGAAAGAATTTTAACCACACATTCTTCAATAAAATAATATTTTCCATCACATCAATAACTTTTCCTTCTTTTTCAGCCACACATTCTCCATGGACCCCACTTGATGTTAAAGAAAAAATGCATTATTTGGAAAAAGAATGACTCCCAAACGGAGCCTAAGAATCTCATTTACAACAGGTAATCCGCAAGTTAGCAACACCGCTGATAAAAAGAAAAGCAGTACTTTACAGAGGTCACTGACATTAAAAAGCAAAGAATGAAAGTTTTCTATTCTTGCGAGTTGCAACTTGCTAAATCAAAGAAACCTTATCGGTTAAAGCATAGCATCTTAACATGGCTCAATCCCCTGTATCATAATTAACGTTTTGGTTTTCAAACAAACTCTGTCAAGGTTCGCTTATTACTGCACTTATTGTTTTATAGAATGAAAAGAATTCAAGAAGAGAGGACATCTTTTGTAACAGATATAATGGGTCATTGTGATTCCAACTCTGATGCTACAAAATGTTAAGTAACTATAGGTAATCTAATGGAGTCCCAGCCATGATATTAACTTTAAGCAAAATAAACCATATAAAATCAGAACCACAAGCATGCATGGGCAAATGATAAGGGGGTGTAATAAAAAGTTGCCACCCCTAGGAGGAAGCAACAAAATGATTAAAGAGAAGTTAACAGGAAATCATATCTCCTGCCTGAAATAATTCTGAATTACGAAAAATGTCATACAAAAAGACTCTGCGTTCAGTTAAATGACAAATAATGGTATGAGACAAAGACAATGCCATTAGAATTATCTCCGGCGATAATGTAAGCATATAATAGCTATTATCATACAAGATCATCCAAAACTTTGCACTGCTCACCTTCCCAGCAAATGGAATTCGAAATGGTTCCGTACAGTATATCCCACGACGCGCTAGTGCAATCAACGACGTATTAACAGCTATTGATAGCTCCATTGGCAGTTCAGGGGGAATCACAGAGGTAATGATTAATGAACAACTCAGAAATAGCTTGTATTTACTCCTTGTTGGGTCCTCTAGACCCTACATCAGAGCACATTTTGTTACGATAACCAATACGAAATTCTGAGTAAATCTGAAATTTTAACCTAATAAAATACAGAATCTTTACCTTCTTAAGAACATATCCAGC
>CAIGRT010170947.1:0-18211 GCA_903798405.1 Fraxinus platypoda | reverse complement strand
GGTCTTGGTGGTCGGAAGTTGCCGAAAAATCACCGCAAACCTTGCCAAAAAAATTTGAAAATTCAGTGACTGTGTGAGAAAGAAATGTAGATTTCAGTGACCGTTTTGTGATTTTCAGGTAAATTTAGTGACCGTTTGTGAAATTAACCCAATAAAAAAGTAACCATACAATTCCGGCAACAATTCTCCTATATGAGGGGAATTGTCGTATTTAAAATCCCATTTGGATCCAAAGTAAACGAAAGACTTGGAATTTGCAATTAAAGATTTGACTAGGTATTTGGTACTACATATTACGGGTAGTACAACACATTTGTTGTTGAAATTGTTGGAAATAATTTCATAGAAATCTTACATAACAAATATTTTATTGAAAGTCTGCCGATTCGTGATCTGATTAAATTATTAGATTCACTTTATAAATGTTTTCAATTAATCATTATGGATTTAAAGGACTTAGCTT
The DNA here is from genome assembly GCA_903798405.1 of Fraxinus platypoda. NCBI lineage: Eukaryota > Viridiplantae > Streptophyta > Magnoliopsida > Lamiales > Oleaceae > Fraxinus > Fraxinus platypoda. The sequence continues at coordinate 17,748 of CAIGRT010170947.1, read as the reverse complement.
TGTGTCGTGACTACTGTTGGATGAGATCAATTGACTTTATAAAATATGAAATGTGATTACCATTGAATGATGGCACGTGGTCTCATCTTAACGATCGAGCATTAACCTCATAAACGTCACCTCCGTTGTCTTAAGTTGAGGTGATATTAAATGTAGCCACCATATAGCTTAGATCTACCCCATGAAAAGTTGACTAAAAGGAATTTGCTACAGATATGTCAAATCAATTAATTGTACAAAAAATCTCTTTGATGAGGCGAACTTATGAAAGATTCCTTGTGAAATGAAGGCTCATGGCTTCGAAAATACGATCATAATGATTCGCCTCGAACATGGAGGTTCGGCCTCCACACGTCTTGTTGGGTTGGCTAGGGCATTTAGCTCATTTCGGCTTCCTTTGTTCATGGCTTTGATTGGGCCAGGTGAGCAAAGTAATGTAGATTGCTGGCCTTTGTTGGATTCTTGTTGTTTTCTTCATTGACTGCAATGTTGCCGATAATAAGAGCCTTGTACAATGAGGAGTAACATTTACTAAAAAAATGTGAAGAAGAAAGTTCACTTAATTGATTAAATTCATTGCATAGATTCACTTAGCCACCGAAATAAACGAACATTTTATTCACTTATTTCCGTTGTAAACTAGAGAGACAATGGATCCAGGCCCGTAAATTATTTTCTCATCAAACTGTTTAATTGTCGTAACTATTGAGAAAAAGAAAAATAGAATGGCTATGCTTATAAAAAACACATTGGATGGTTGGGTGATTTAATTTTACAGAATTTTATTCCTGTCCTCTTGAAATGTAAGAGAATATTGTTAAAATTCCTAGTTTATATTATTTGTTTGCTTGCTGTCAAATTAGATGCAAAGTTTATCCTTAGCTTTTGATCTTCTAGAACTAACTGGAAGAAAAGAATAAAGTGCAGTAATAAAAATACGAAAGTGACAATAATGAGTTTGGACAAGGTTACAAGTAACATTGTAAAGTTAATTAATTTGGTATGAAATGAATCGAATAATTTGATTAGCAAGTTATCCCAGTGCCAAACATTACACTATAAAACTATGTCTCATTCTCATTGTAATATATCAACATAAAACATAAGACTTTTGTCTCTGCACTTGTTCATAAAATTGCATTCTTATGCGATAGATATATAATTAGAACACTACCAATTTTCATTCTCTATTTTATTTCATCACTTAATATACATATTTCGATCAAACTGGAAAGCCTGTGTTATTGCAATAGGGCATGTGACATCCTCGAATCACAAGGTAGCTGGTTTTTCTTAATTATATATGTTTATTCATTCTTTCTACACTTTATATATTTACTCCATTTTATAGTGATTCCTATTTAATTAATTTTTTCAGTATTATTCATTAGAGGGATCGGGCATCCTCGGAGCACAAGGTACATACCCAATGCATTTTTATGCCTCTAAACATTTAATCACAAATTCTTTTCCTTCTCACCCATAATCAATAAATTTGCTCAAAAAAAAAGGGAAAAAAAAAAGTACAAAAAATTCATTAATCCAAACGCACAATCTAAATATGAATAAAAAGAAAAAAATAACGGAAACATGCATGCTAAGGATTGCAAAATATCGAGTTAGGTCTTGCGAATCTATAAATAAAAGCAGGTTTTTGAATAATAATAATGGAAGCCACTGCAAGAATTATCCTTTATCTTTTAGGGTTGAAGTCACTCTTGAGTTTCTATCCCTCTCTCACTTATGAGTTTATCATTACTTCATCTTTAGTCCTTGTTTGATTTCCATTTTTTTAAAAGCACTTTTTTTTTTCTTATTTTTTATTACATATTCTTCATTAATCTATTATTCCAAAATGCATTCTTAACCTTTTAATGGGGCTCAAACAGACTCTTAATCGATTTGAAACTTTGTTTTCATTTTCTTTCAATAATCTTCCCTTTGAACGATACAGATGATAAACTTTTGCTCTATTCGACCCGCATTACCCTAACTAAAATAGTAAATGGGATGGGGATGAAAACACAGCCCGTGTGTCGAATTGCTCTATCCAGAATCTTTTTATTTTATTTTCATAGTTTTCAATTTCAATTGTATTTCAAAAATAGAAAATAATTAAAATATAGGTAAATAATTAAATGAAGATCTTTTAACTCTCGTACCGTCCTTTTGTCATTCTTATTAAACGAAGTATCTATTGATCCTAGATAGTGACCCGATCAACACCAAAATGCACCAAGAACACGTAGCCAAACAAAATTATGAAGAATATAAGAAGATTGAGACTCTTAAATACTTTTACATATTTAAAATATCTAGGTGTATTCAATGTAGTTTTTCATAGACTTTTTAAAGTCTTGAGCATTAGTTTAAAACTTTAAAGTCCTTAAAACTCACGGGGTATTCAAAATATTAATAACTTCTAATGAATAGAAAATACAAATAAAAATCTTTCAATTTGTTTGGCATTCACTCGAGAGATTTTGAAAGACTTTAACAAAGAAAAAAGAAAAAAAATATTCATTCTGCAATATTCTCTTCCATCTTTCGTTCTGTAATATTCTCTTCCCTCTTTCGTTCCCCTATACCTATGATTAATTGTAGATTTCTTTAAACATATCAGTGTTTTCTCTCCTTACAACCTGTTAGTTTTTTTCTCCTTCTAACATTCTCCGTTTTTTTTCCTCTCTCTATTCTTTTTCATTGTCTCTCTCAATTTTCTTTGAAAAAGATCAATTTTTGACTTAAATTCTTATAAGATTTTATTAAAAAAGGAGATTGATTTGTAATTAAATTCTTTTATATTGGTTTATTGTTAGCTTAATAACTTTCTGCAAGTTTGTCATGATAAATATTAATTTTTCGTACTTTTAAATTTTATCCATGGTCCGTTTTTTGTTTCCTTTTCTTTTTGTTGTGTAGTGAGAAACTTATTTTTTCTTATTTTTTTTAAATTTATTTTTCGAATTGAGATTACTAATATTTTTAAAACATATTATATGTTTTCTGAATCATTTTGTCATGCAGGTATTGATTTGAAATAGTAACGCATTGTAAATAATTTCAATAAAATAAAATATTTGCAATTATTTATATAGACGTTTCATATAAATTTTTATTCTTTCCAATAAAAGTATGTTAAAGTCAAATGAAAATCTATAAAAAATTTATTTTGTTTTATGGGCTACCAATTTGTGATTTGATATTTCGAATGCAAAACAATGGGTTGTGCAATGATAACGAATAGATGCAACTTCCCTCGTTCCTATTTTCTCATTTAATTTACTGTAGAGAATGCTAAGATTTTACAATTATTGATGTTCTCTTATTGTAATTTTCTCAATAACTCTGTAGAGATAATCATCACTAGCAACTAAGGAAATAATTTGCAATTTCATTAAACTCATCCAAAGTAAAAGGTAAGACAAAAAGGAAAAGAATCCGATAATGGCAGAGGGCGTAGCATTTTCCATTGTTGGGAAGCTTGCAGAATACACAGTCGATCCAGTTTTGCGCCAAATCAAGTACTTGTTCTTCTACAACAGTAACATTCAGAATTTGCGGAATAAAGTTCAAGAACTTGAAAATAAGAGAAATGACGTGAAACTACAGGTTGATGCTGCCAAAAGAAATGCTGAAATCATTGGGAAAGAAGTTTCGGCATGGTTGGAAAATGTCGATAAATTAAAGGAAAAAGCGAACGAAGTTTTGAACGGTGTAGCAGGTTCTGAAATGCGGTGTCTATTCAATAGATGTCCAAATTTGAAGTCTCGTTACTTATTAAGCAGGAGAGCCTCAAAGAAGATTATTGAGGCTAATGATCTGGTGGATATTAAATTTGAGAGGGTGAGCTCTCGTCCACTGCCAGTGCAGGAGTTGAACCTAACTTCTCATGTGGATTTCGAAACACGGTTATCAACTGAGAAGAAAATCAAGGAAGCTCTAAAGGATAAAGATATCGGGATAATTGGGATCTGTGGCATGCCTGGAGTGGGTAAGACAACAATGGCAAGGAAAATAGAAAATGAAGTAAAAAATGAGAAATTATTTGAGGAGGTTGCATTTGCAGTTGTATCTAACGATCCAGACATAAACAAAATTCAGGATCAACTTGCTGAAATGCTTGGTCTAAAAATTGAAGAAAAGACAAATAAAGACGCGAGAGCTAGACGACTTCATGATAGACTTAAAGGTAACAATGACAAGAGCATTCTTGTAGTATTAGACGATGTGTGGGAAGAAATTGATTTGGAAACTATAGGAATTCCATCTCCACATGATCGGTTGAAAATTATGTTTACAACGCGAATTGAAGAAACGTGTAGAAAAATGAAAGCCCAAACATTCGAAATCGAAGTTTTACCTGTAGAAGAAGAATGGCAACTTTTCAAGGACACGGCAGAGATTTCTGATGATGAAACTGATGTCGTAAGCATAGCCAAAAGAGTTGCACGCGAGTGTAGAGGTCTACCTCTTGCTCTAGTGGTTGTTGGCAAAGCACTGAAAAAAAAGGCCCCATATAAATGGACAGATGCACTTGATCAGCTGCAGAAGTCTAGAGTGACCAATCTTGATGGAATGCACAATTTGGTGTACTCAAGAATAGAATTGAGCTACAAGTTTTTGGAAAGTGATGAAGACCGGGACTTGCTTTTGCTATGTTCTCTATTCGCTGAAGATGAAAGTATTCCAATTGAAAATTTGGTTAGATATGCAAGGGGACTAGAGTTGTTTCCAGATACTGAGACGCTCAGCGAAACTCGAGACCGAGCACATTCAATTGCGGATAATCTAAAAAGTTGTAATTTATTGCAACCGGGTGAGGAGGAAGACGAGGTGAAATTGCATGATGTTATCAGAGATTTTTGCTTACAGATGGCAAATAAAAAAAAAAGTGGATATCTGGTGAATCATGCTGGTTTGAAAGAGTGGCCAGAACATGATGCTCATGAATCGTGCAGTGCCATCTCAATTACATTTGATGAGCTGGATCAGCTTCCAACCGGGTTGAAATATCGGAACGTTAAGTTGTTACGGGTGATATGTCGCAAGTTGGGAGAATGTAAAATTTCCGAAGAATTTTTCAAAGATATGAAAGATCTCAGAGTTCTTGAATTGGAAGGGATGTACATTCAAATTCCATCATCAATCCAATTGTTGACGGGTCTTCGAACTCTGTGCTTGATTGGCTGTAAAATACGTTCTCAATTATCAATGATTGGGAGCCTAAAGAAGTTGGAAATTCTCTCTTTCTATCGTTCTTCTTTCGATGATTATTCTCCCATTGAATTCACGAATCTTTGCAACCTAAGGTCACTTGATTTGAGGTTTTACGAGTTGTCCTGTTCACTTCGACCTGGTGTTTTGTCGGGTATGAAGAAACTGGAAGAGCTGTGCTTGGGACGTTACATTCCAATAGAAGGTGAAGACGCCAAGATATTGAAGAATGTTGTGAGCGAGTTAGATGAAAATGGTTTCATTAATTTGAAGACACTGATTCTATCAAGTGGTGATTTCAAGTATCTTATTGATGCCACCAACTCTATTCCAAATGGCACCTTCGGTAAATTGGAGTCTCTCGAATTGGAAGAATTACCCAAGTTAATAGAGATATGCAATGGAAATCTTCCAAGGAGTGTCATCAAACCTCAATTGTTCTGTAACCTTATGACGGTTAAGATGTTTTCTTGTAATGCAATTAGAAGCTTGTTTCGGGAGTCAGTTGCAAACGGCTTGGTAAATCTCCAAAGTCTAAACATAACCAGCTGTCAGATGTTAGAGGAAGTAGTTTCAACGGATGCACAAGAAAATGAAGTTACCAAAATGCTTGAGTTTCCAAAACTGAAAGAAGTCACGCTGACATATCTGAGTAGCTTTAAGAGCTTCGCATCTCAATCAAATGGCGGCGTTGCTCATCAAACATTGTTCAATCAGAATCAGGTATGGTATTCAACTTTCCTTTTATGTGCATCGAAGAGTCCTTATTTGTTATAAAGTGTGTTTAGTTCAAATCTGAAGAATAAGACAAATTTTGGAAATTGTAGCACAAAAATAACTTATAGATTGTCTTTTATTTTAAGTTAATAATTATGGCTTCCAATTAACACTACATACAAATTACAAAAACATTTTGTCTTAATTAAGAATTGAGAGAATAGGAAATCATTAACCATATAAACTTTAAAATAAAAAGATTAAATTGGGTAATAATGAAAGGAGAAATTCAGCTTTATTTCTATTTAGTCAACAGCACAATTAATGTGTCTTGTAATACAAATAGATACAGTTTCTATAGAATGACGTAGCTTTCCGCAATTCATTTATATAGATAGCATAATGGATAAATTTTGGCTGACTTTCCCAACTAATTCAATTGAACTTCGCAGGTCAACTTTCCCAACTTGGAGTCGTTGTTTGTTATTGGGTTGGATTGTATAGTGAAGCTACTAGGCAAGGAAACGCCAACAACAACATCTCTGCCTAAACTAAAAGACATACGGGTGTGGAATTGTGCTGAATTGCTGACCATTGCAGAATCTGATTCAATTCAGTCACTGCAAAATCTTGAAAATCTTATTGTGGTGAGATGTAATGCAGTTGAAGTATTGTTTGACTTTGAAGGTATAAAGGTCACTAATGATGATGCAGAAATTAATATGCTTGGCCGATTAGAAAGATTGGACCTGTACTCACTACCAAAATTGGTGCACATTACAAGGATGGTTCCAAAAAGAATTCGTGTCTTCCAAAATTTGACAAATCTTAAAGTTGAAGTTTGTAAGAGCTTAAGATACTTATTCTCACCTTCAATGGCCAATTCTCTTGTGGCTCTGCACACTCTAGAGGTTTCAAATTGTGGATCAATTGAAGAGATTATTGGAAAAGAAGAAGAAGAAGAAGGCACTTCAGAGATCAAAAGAGTTGAAGCAATGAAAATCAGAATTGTGTTCCCTAATATGGAACGTCTAGAACTCAATGATCTTTCAAGTATTCAAATGTTTTGCTCTCAGAACTATGAACTTGCGTTCCCTTCATTAGAGGACTTGACCATTGAAGAGTGCCCTGAGATGAAAAAATTGAGTCCACGGCCACCAAGTGCACCAAAGCTTAGTAAACGTACAAGAGAACGTTACAAATTTCTTGATATTTCCGATTTGTTGGATGAGTCGGGTATGTGATCTCGATTCCTATTTTATAATTTCTACTCTACATTATTTATTTATTAATATTCTTCGTTTCTCAGGCGGCTCGCGAGGAGGAACAAGTTTGTAACAAATAAAACGCAACAGAATTGCTTGAAGTTTCTTATTTCCTGGGTATAAATTATGATGAAATCCTTTCTTATCTATTTGAATTCTACGTGTTGACTCATTTAATCACTGATTAAATTATTAGAACTCATGTAATAAGTATTCTTACTCTTATTTGAAATGCTCCCAATATATTATGATTGAATTAAATTCAAACTTATGGCTATTTTTTATCTTCAACAAATATTACTAATATTATTGGTATGTCCCCTGCCCTCAATTAGTTCAGAGCATCTCATAGAGATTATATTTTTAAAATGCATCTTAATCATAATAGATATAATCTTTATATTTAAAAAATAAAATTTTATAATTTCAGCAATTCGTAATGAAATCCAAACAAGACCTTGATTCCAACTACCTTGTAGCGAATAATCGTTCACACTCTGGTTGAGTTAAGTGCCTTTTATAATGAGAGAGAGTATTGAAACCATATTCTAGAGGCTGGACAAATGAGTGAGCCAATTATCGGAAGTTTTATTTCAATCAAATTTTAATCGACAATCTTGAATTTCTTGACAGCTTCGACTAGGAAACAAGTCATAGATAGCGATCGAAAATAAATATATTTATTTTAAAATTTTACTTTAGCTGCTTATTCGTAAACATGGCAGACAGGTTTATTAGAGAATAAAATGGTAAGGATGACAATTTTGAAATGGTTCAAAATTTCATATGAGAAATTTTCTAGTGATCTTCACATTTTGAAAAATTACTTAGTGATCGATGCCGAACTATAGTGTCAACAATTAGATAAGATTATCCCTCAAAGACCACATGGCCCATAGAGAAGAATAATATGAATTTATGTGTATTATTATATACAAAAAGAACGAAACCAAAGGAGCAACCTCCTTTATTTACAATTGAATCAGACGCCTTCAAAACTTTTCTTTTAATTATACCGGAAAAAATGATAAAAATAGACGGCCCTTAATAAGAATGGACCAGTCATAACTACATTGCAACTCTACATCTAATGTCAGACTAATTGCTCTAGATCTCTATAATACTCTCATTCTCTAGACCCGAATAAAATATAACCCAAAAATCAAACCTGCACTTCCACATAAACTCCAAGTCCTGTACTTAGACATGTAAAAATTCCATGTCTTGCGATGTCCCACGCCGTTGAATCTAATTTTTGAGCATGTTGTGCTCTTATCTTGCTAAAGAAGCTGAACGTTCAAAAATATATCATAAAATGGTGAACCAATCTCATGTTTGTACACCTCCAGAAACATGACAGTCTGTTAATGTTATGTTTCTTCACCAGACAGCAAGTGCTTGGGCACAAACTTCCAACTTGTGTCCAAAGCCAGCTCACACAGAATATGCTAGTGAAAGACAATTATATACAGTTGCCTACTCTCTATTGCCATTGAAACCTTGACGATTGACGGCCTTAAATGCAAGCCGTACCAAATGTACAAGGTCCTCTACATTCTGAAAGCTGAAGTCGATGACCCTCTTAACAGAAATGATACCCTCTTTATTCTGAGCATCTTCTGGGTTCACATTAGCCGCTGCAAAAGCGTTCTGGGATTTTCTGGAGGCCTCCATTGCAGAATTCACATCTTTAGCCTACCACATTGTTTCCATAAAACATACTGGCATCAAAACATACATTGGAAGTCTAGATCTATCAGTAATCCTAAAGAATATAAAATCTGTCGCCAGCAACAGGAAGCAAAAAATATTTGTGCATCTATCAAAATAGGCCACTTGAAAACGCAAGGAAACATAATCAGAAGATTGAACACAAGTACCTCTGCAAATTATATTAACTCCAGTTGACTTCATCCGAAGTTAATATGACACTCAAATCGTTCAAATCAAATGCCAGTTAGGATTGCAAAAAAGAAATAAATATCATAAACATCAACATCAACATCCACTTACGAAGTCAAGTAGCCAAACAAGGTTGGGGCGGATTCGAGGAACTATAACATGATTCCCAGCTTGCGAACCATTTCCTTTAGACAAAACAGCTTTATCCGCCATTAAATTGTTCAAGTTATCAATGTCAGATGCAGAAGATGATGGAGATTCACCTAAATATGACATCATCAACAGTCATTTAGAATAATTTCAATAAATCAGCTAATGCAAGGTTTCAAAAAAAATCAACGAAATTGCATTAGCGAAGGTAGTTAGGGATAAATTTTATCAAAGTAAAACAAAACTAGATGTTCAACAAAATCACTATCGTCTATCAATAATCTGAAGATAGGACAGGATGGCCAGGGGGGGAGAGAGAGAGAGAGCATTCTTTTCTTGAAAGTGATTCACCAAGTGATAGCCCAATAAGCCAGGAAAATAAAGCTGTTAAGGAGCAATAGATAAGGGCTTTAAGCAAGGTGCTACAACAAAAATGATCAAGTCATCTGTTGATAATAACCATACAGCAAAAGAAGATGACAAAAAGCATGAAACTAATACCTTGCCTTCACATGCTATTATATGATCATACCTTGCAGAGCTGATGGCAAACTTGTTTGCAAATCATGTAAAAATCTACATGTACTCGAATTTTTGCAATAAACTACCCTCATGTAAGCAACCTCCATGCATTTGTAGGCCAGCGCAGCAGCAGCCATTTCTTGGTGTTTTTCATATTCAAGGGCACAGGTTCTGCAAGGTATGCAAAGTTCATTATGAAAGCTAGAAAGAGGATAGTGTGTTTGGAAAGCATCTTACCTATCGCAGAATTTCAGAGTAGTTTTACAATCATGCTCAAGACATGTTCAGGCAATACAATTTTTTTAACTGAAAAAAGTAGGTGAACCACATTACTTTTTAGTTTTCAAAGGGAAATATTCTGTAGTGGCCACTCTAGACCCTCAAGTACAAAGACTTGAGCAAGTCGTGTATTAAAAGCACTTTCATCTAAGTGTGAGTCAATCAAACAATACCAAAATGCTCGGGAAACAATATTTTTATCAAGAAACTGCATATGATTAGAGTGCTAATGGGCACACACACTCGCAAAGTTTGGCAGTACAAACTTGAGCAAATCGTGTCGGGGAACAATATTTTTATCAAGAAACTGCATATGATTAGAGTGATAAAGGGCACACTCACTCGCAAAGTTTGGCAGTACTGCTATACATTTGCATTTGATTCATCTCCCCATACTTGCTAGTTTCACCATTGCATGCCTCTAAAAGAGATGCACCGAGAAGAAAGTTTAAACCAGCTTCGAAGTATGCCTCGTTACTTTCAAAAGGAAATCCAGAGTCCTGCACAATATTATATAAGAAAAATTTAGAAATGTGGGTGGGAAATTGGTCGATTGCATGTTCAAAGGGAACTCAAAGCTGATGAAAGTAAAAGGCCTAGAGATACGAAACAAAAAATAGAATCCAGTTATTAAAGCTTTAATAGAAAAAAAAAATGCACACACAATAAAGAGCAACGTGTGAAGACCTTGAGACGATCGGCATAATCTCTGAGTTTTTTAGCTTCTTTCAAGACACTAGTTAGAGTCAGACTGGAGGAATTCTCGCTACCAAGGCTAACAGCACTAATATTTCGACTCAAAGCCCCATCAGCCACAATATTTCTATTGAAGTTATTAGTTCCATGCTGATGACAAGTATTAGCTGGCTCTTCTGATACCTTTGACAAATCACCAACTACAGAAGTATCAAGTGGACTTAAATCTGTAAAATTTCCTTTCAGAGGTCCTGGGACTGATTTGCTAGAAGGCAAATTGTCTTGCTCATCTCCTTGACAGTTGTGATCAATAACTGCCTCTTCTTTCAAATTTTTATTTGTATCCAAGCGCTCCAGGTCAATCTGTTGACTGGAAACCCTATCTCTCACTCTCTCAAAATTAACACCAGATGTTCTATTGTTATCCATAGGCAGCAAAGAGTTACCCCTTTTAAAACGGTTCTTGTTCATCCTCTTCTTGTTATGGCTTCGTTCTGAAACACGCACACTGGTGGCACAGAGGCTATGTTGTTCCATTATATCACCATCATTACCAACAAAAGAGCCATTGCCATGTTCAGGAGGGTTAGTGCCTGATTCAGATTTTCCACTGAATTTGTCTCTAGAGACACTGTCCCGAAAATCTAGGACAGGGTGTTCAGAAGACTCGGGAAGACCACTGGTAGCTTTCCCCTTCCTAGCTGTCCCCAAGCAATTGCTCTCAGAATTTCCATGCCTATCCAGAGATTTCCTTGGGCTTCCCATTGTGGGGAAGTCATTGAGCCTAGATTCTACTTTATCTTTAGTCTCCATCCTCGCTGGTCGGAGCTTATTCAGATAAGACATCTTCATGGGAGATGAGGAAACAGACTCTTCAGGTGATCCTTTGACTTCTTGGCAATTGCCTCTGCTTTTACGGGAATCAGAAACCTTAGAGGAGCTTGAAGTGGCAGCCACTGATAACAGTTCAGAGCCCAAATCCTTCCGCAGTGATTCTATATCATCCATGGTTAGCTGCACTGGAAGCTTTGCTCTGTATTTCCTTGCCTGCCATTCTTGGTCAATACTCCTGTCAAATGGATTTTCTTTATTCCCAGATAACAGAATCTTATTTGCTGTACTTTTTCTTATTGGTATATCTGTATCCTTATTTTTGCTGAACTCCTCTCCATCAATCCGAGACACCCTGGACTTCTCTCTATGAAATCCACTATTGCTGCTCTCCTCTTTTACAGATAGCTTGCTGTTTTGAAGGTCGCTTTTATTACTTTGCTGTGTCAGTTGATATTCCTCACTGCTTTGAGAATCCTTCAATTTTCTCTTCTTTGAAGAAATTTCCCTCTTATTGCAAGTAATCGTATCCAGGGACCCATTATCCGGTAATTCCTGCATATTATCTTTCTGTTCTTTCCCAGAAATTTGTAAGTTCTCTCTCCCCCCCGGTCTTGAATCAAGTACCCTCAGTTTTTTCTTATCCTTCAAATCCGCCTTATTTGGCAAACCAGAAGACACACTGCAGCCAACCCTATCAAGATCCCCACCAGGGGTCAGAAAGTCATCCAAATTCACTGCGCCTTCAGGTTTAATCTTTTTCACATTTGTATGTACGCGTTGATCAGACTCCCTCTTTCTTTTCTTCCTTGGATTTGCATCATCTGCGAGTATATTATATCAGAAAACAAAGTAAACAATCATAAACGAAAAAATGAAGGGCAAAAGGAGATGCCAGCGGATAATGACACACCTCCAACTAAATGCTCATTTTTTCGTTTATACAAAGATTTTGCCATGACAGCAGATGACTTATTCCAATATTTCATATTAGATCTGTTAACTAAATTCAGTGCTACTTGAGGCTGGTTGACCTCCTTTAGACTTTTGTTTCTCACTGGCTGCAGTTGGAAGTTTTTGTTCAAGTTTGAATAAGGAATTGGATCACTGATACCGTCAGTGTTTGGTGTTTCTTTAAATTTGCGTTTCTTCTTTCCCTCATCAGAGATTTGATCAGAATCAAAGTTTTGGTGGTTCTGACTGAAACGATGTCCACCACCTGAAGCCACTCCATTTGTGATTTTGTCCACATCAGTTTGAAGATTATTTTGATTATCAGGGAAAGGAACCTTGTATAAAGCATAAAGAGCTTTTGTGGTCTCATCTTCGCTGATGTCACAATGGTTCAACCCTGGCCTGAAGATAATCCAAAATCTTATCAAGCTCAGGCTTCAGCAGTTCAAAGTTTATTTGTGCATACATATATTTGATGATGGAAAGCATCAAACAAATCCAACCAAAAAAAGGAAGTTATGCAGATGCTTTGTAGCACAGACTCTTGCAGTATGTGGATCTAAGTGTCATATGCGATGTCAACTTTTAGAACCCAGGAATTAGTCAAAATGCATTTTGGATGCACTATTCAGAAAATTAAGAAAATATAAAAGATGCTCTAATAGCAATGTGCATATGGTTGATAATCGGAAGAAAACTGAAGCTTGTAAGTAATTGTAGTTTTAGCTTAGTTCTAGGCAAGTCAAATAATATGGCGTCGAGCATTGTATAGCATGATAAATTACTTCAACATAAATAAATAAAGTAACACGAAATATTGCTCCTGCAAAAGGTCAAGTGATAAAAATAGTGTCACGTGACATTCATTTTGAAACAGAGGGAGTGTCAAAACTTGCCCAATGAAATCAAATTATCGAACAAACATATCAACCTGATAACCAAACAAAGCTCTCAAAATGGACCAGGAAAGAACTTACAGCCAGTTTAGCATGCTGCAAACCCACTTATCAGGCAGATTCTGGGGCACAGTACCAATTGGCAAAACACGCCACTTCTGACACCTGTCACAAGCGACCCAATGTTCTTCTCTATGAGAACACCAGCCACAGGGGTCTGTTCAGTCTCGGAGATGAGTCCTTTATCAGGAGGCAGGGCATCAGGTGGGGCCTCCTTCAAATTTGTTCCAGAATTTACCTGGTTATTTAACTTTCTACTACTTGCTCTCTCTTTGTATTTATCAACAGATGCATCCTTTTCCTTGATAGTCTCAAGATTAGAGTTCTTTGACCTGTCGTCAGAAGGCCTCTCCAGTGATTGCTTCAGGATATCCAAATGTTCTGATCTTGTGTCAGCCACATCTTTATGACTGCTATGGACTTCACGGGAATCCTTCTTCACAGTCAATTTGCTTTTAGTAGCAGAAAAAACACCACTTCTCAAACTTTCCTCAGCTAAATTTGAATCTAATTTCACACTACTTCTACTTCCTTTTAACTTCTTTTTACCTTGCGATGATAGCTTATTTACGGCAGGAGACATCCTCGATTCATCCTGTTCTCCAGATGTAGATTTCAGAACATACTTACAAGTCAAAGGATTTATGGATCCTCTAGAAACCGTCTCACCTTCAGAAATATCAGAATTGGCTATCAACGAAGCAGGAATCTTCTTGCCTGTGCTCAAGGCACCATCCTCATTATTAATTGAACCATCCTTCTGAGAACTTCTTACTCGATGTTTCCCAACCTTATCTGCAGATCTATTTTGGGTTCCTGGTAGTCGTACTTAACTCCACTTTGGCCAGATATTGATTCAAAGGAGTCTGCCTTGACCACAACAGCTGATCCTGCTCTTCCTTTCACCCTATCCTTGTTGCCCAACCTCTTCCTAACTGGGACATTGCTTTCAAAGTCCCCGATAGCTGCAGGAGCCCTAACACCTCCTTTCAAATACTCACCAGCACTGCAGACTGAATCTGATATAGGCTTGCAATTTAAATCATTCGATGACTGAAGCCTACATTCCAGAGTTTCAGTTCCCGAAATTTTCTTAACTTCTTTAATATCCATTCCAGATTCATTTTGTGATTCATCAAAATTTGCTCTTTTCTCAAAAGATATGTTTTTCTTCCCTCTCAAAACATCCCCATTCCAAAGCCTAGGATTTGTATCATGAAAAGGTACAACAGAGTGGTTGTGCGCACCCTTGAGGGCAGCTGTAGGCTTACTATCTACAGGAGATTTTCTCTCTCTTACTAAGCTGAGCAAATCTTCATGAAGCGGTGAAAGTAGGACTCCAGAAACCGGGAACGAAGTCATTAGCTGTTCCAAAGCATATAGAGAACAGAGAGAAAAAAACATAAGATATCGACTTCTCCACATGTGATGTAGTAAGAAGTACAATAATCAACAAAAAAGGTTTTGGGTTAAGAACAGATGTGGTATTGTTTCAAAGTTAGAAAGCAAAAGAAGCCACATATGCAATATAAATTTGCAACTAGATGGAGAATAATTTTTTCACTTAATTCTTATTTATCTTTCAAAGTTGCTCCTTGTCTCAGTGTGTGAGGTGTATAATGAGTAAAAGTCGTTTCTTTGTTTTTCTAGAAGTATTTACTTAACCTGAAATGGCATGTATAGGAGCTAGGGAGTGAGGAAATCATTCTGAAAATGACTGGATTTAATTGGGAAGCATCAGATGGTGTTAGTCATCTATGAAAAACAGAAGAAAACATACCTCAAGAATTCTGGACGGAGATTCATCAGGGATCTCATGAGGTTCACATGAAATTCCACCACTTTCCTCAGGACTGTTTCCCGCTGAGGAAGATGGAGATATAAGCCCCAGACCACTGTAGATCGCAACATTCCTTTGTGTTGTCCTGTCAGAACCNCAGACCACTGTAGATCGCAACATTCCTTTGTGTTGTCCTGTCAGAACCGACTTTGATACGAACCTTTAATTTTCTTTGGTCAGTTTGATTGTTTGATTTACTTGAAGGAAATCCAGGTTCAATGGGACAAGACTCAGCAACTTGATCAGACAAGAGAGCATCTTGTCTGATTGAACCATCCACTGATGGGGCCTTTAAAATTTGTAAAGAACGTACAGCAGGGGGAGCATTAGCACCATTCCTATGAGAAAAAGCCACATTTGGGAGCACCCCAGAATGATGGGGGATACCCTGTATGGTAACACAACCGACAAAGCTAAGTAAATGAGAATTTCCTAAAGACAAACAGGCAGCAGAATATTTCTCATACTGCCGTATGACCTGCAGATAAGAATATGTTTTGTCCATATACCTCCAGGGGAAGACAATTAGGAGATCTTGGCGTGCTGGGTTTTTGAACTCTTAATGGAGATTTTGGCTGAGACCAAACAGAAGGAGAACGTTGATATGTTGGTAAGAACGAACCATACCCACCAAATTTTGCCCCTGCCAAAATAAAAAGATTCAGGCTATCAGTTTTCGAATAAGAAAAAGTACGATAATACCACCCTTTTCCTTCCAAGACTCCCATTGTAGGTTCACTTACCCAAATTTTCAGCGGAAACTCCTCCTTCAAAATCTTTCTGAAAATGTCCCAAAATACTTTGAACCTTGTCATCCTTAATAAACAGAAATCCAGCACTTAATAAAGTCTTGATATACAAAATGTAAAAAACAACTAGCCATAAATTCAAGTTACAAGAGCGTCAATGAGTATATACGACACTGCACAACTACATTATGCATTCAGTTAACTAGTATCTGGCTTATGCTAACTGCAAAAGATATAAAATGCAACCATTTCTAACAACAATAAGTTTGTTCTAAATTGCACTTTTCAAAATCCATTTGACTAACTGCGATGCTGCTAGCAACCATGCCAAAAATTAAAAGTGTGAGCCTCGTGACTAAATTATGATAATATTTGATTCTTCCATAAAATTCATATTACATTCTAAGGTTGACAAAAATTGCTAAGTTTGATTCTTTTACATCGTCCAGCTGACACTCTCAACAGCTAGCCATTGTTAATTTTTATTTTATAAATAACCTGCCAAAACATTTGCACTTCATAAAAACCAAGGTACATTCAATAACTGCAATTCAGATCGAAGCATTTTAATTTCCCTCAGATGTTCAATGATCATATCCAATCTGCACTCACCTCCTCACCCCAATTATACTAGCATTTTCAGACACAATTCAAGCCATCAAACCATCTAGTTCAGTTTAATCAATTCAAATTCCCTTTCTTTACGATTCATCTTTCTTTTTATTGGACGACCAAACATGTTGGAAATTATTAGTTCACGAGTTAAAAAATAAAAATTTTGAAAATTTAATCTTTCGTCCACGGAAAAAAAATTAGAAAAAAAAAAAAAAGAGAAACTCTTACAAGGTAAGAGAGAGCAACATCAGGGTCAATGCTTGTATCATCCTTGTGATAGCAAGCCTCTCCTTCTTCAAGTTCGGGGTCTTGAATCATTTTGGGGCCACTTCCCCAACCTTCCATATCGGAAAGAAACCCTAACCCTAAATTCCAACCTCAAGATTCCCAAAACCCTAATCCACCCTCTATCCTAAAATCTAACATCACACTACTTAATCCAATAATCCAACTTCAGCCCAATAAACTACTCCCAAAACCCACGAAGGAATTCCCCTCAAATTCCCACGATCATAAACCCTAATTCAAGCCCACTTGATCGTCTACCTATACAAACTCTTCCTATATCTATATATCTCCACGATAACCAGAAAAATGTGTGAAAATAATCCTTCCTCTTAACGAGTATTGACGAATCAATACGTTTTGCGGGCACCGATCGAATCGATTCTTGAATATAACTCTTGGTCTTTTGCTTATGTATGGATATTATTTTGATACATACAGAACTGCATATAGAGAGAGAGGGCCGTTGTTTTTCATTTTCTTTTCTCTTCTTTTCATTTTCTGTCTTCCTCTCCCAAAATTACAGATTGATTTTTTATTTCTTTCTATTTTTTCCCTTTTTCTCTCTGTAATTATTTTTTTCGCGTAATTATGAAAACTTGATATTCTTGTTTCTTTAATTGAATTTTCGCGCGTGACAATGGTGCGCGTAATATGGAATTTGGAGTGATTGTGACTGGATAGATAACAAAATTCCAGCAGAAAGCCAGCATGTTGAGAGAATCTACTAGAAAATATTTTGGGGTTTAGAGTGTGTTTGATAAGGATTT
>CAIGRT010170910.1:0-15813 GCA_903798405.1 Fraxinus platypoda | reverse complement strand
ACCACCCACCACAAAACACCGTCAACACCACCACAAGATCACCAAGAAATACCACCACCACAAATCACCAAAAACCACAGCAAAAAAAAAAAACTGTTGCAGCGGCAATATGTTATCGCGACGCTACCCAAACTACCACACACCTCATCAAAGAAAAAAAAAGAACCACTGCACCGAACGCGACGCAGCAGTGTCGGCCGGCCTTGGGTTCTTCGACGACGGCGCAGCCACCACCACCAACCAGTCACCACAACCACGACCAAATCGCCCCGTCTACGCCGCCAGAGAAGGAAGAGAGAGAGAAGAAAGGAATTCACTGGGAGTCTGGGACGAGAAATGAAAACTAGGGATTTAAAATGCGTGGGGTGGGTGGGGTAATTAATTAGGTTTCATTTGAAAATTCAACGCGCCGCCAGAGAAGAAAGAGAGTGTGGGAAGGAATTCACTGGAAGTCTGGGATGAGAAATGAAAACTAGGGATTTAAAATGCGTATGGTGGGTGGGGGTAATTAATTAGGTTTTATTTGAAAATTATACTATATTATATTATATTATATTATACATATATAATTATATTGTATCTAATTAAAAAATATCTGGCTTTTGAAAATTAAAACTTCAAATCTAATTTTAGAATATGGATCTTGAAATCATCCCAAAACACATATTTCCACTGATTAAAAAGGCATATCAATTAAAAAGACCCATATTTTTGGTAAAACCTAACCGGCCCATTATTGCCTTTTTTAAATCTCTATGGTATTGGAATGTAATCAATTTTAGCCCTCCCCGATTCCTTCCATCTTTTTGCCGTCGACGGAAATGCTTATGATAAGTTACGTTCCACCTTAAATTTTTCCGACCACAACCCTGACTCCACACACCCAACAATTTTTTTTTTGGTCCAACCGGAGTGGATCGATGCCATGGGAGTCGAAGGAATGATGGAAAAAGGTAATTTCAAGAATTATTTTTCGGGTTTGTAGTGTTTCGAAATCTAAATAATTTGTGCCATGGGGGTCCAAGAAATGACGGGAAAACGTAATGGCAATAATTATTTTTCAGTTTTATAGTGTTTCGAAATCTAAGCTGATTTTTTCAGTCGTCACTGAAATGTTGGGATTTCGTATCCAATATTTTTGAAATGAATGATGGAGGAAGGTAATTGAAAGAATGATTTTTCAATTGTAGTGTTTCAAAATCTAAGCTGAAATATTTTGCATCTAATATTTTTTGAAATTAGATATCCATTAACATGTTAAAAATACCCGAAATTTCATTTTGTTGTTATGCTGATCATATTCCCATTAAATATGATGTAGGAAAAGAACTAGTGGGAGTATCGGATGACGAAATTCTTGTAGAATCAAATAATGAGGACAATATGGACAATATCATCACATTGGAAGATAATATATTCGGAGGAGATGTTGTGATTGTGCCTAAGGTGGGTATGGAGTTCAAAGATGAGAAAGAGTTGTTTGAATTTTACAAGAAGTATGCGTATAACGTTGGTTTTCCGGTTAGGAGAAGGAATTCCAGAAAGGGGGAGGACGGAGTAGTGAGATATGTTACGTTCACATGTTGTCGTGAGGGACGGAGAAATAGTACTACTTGTGCTTCTTTGAAGCCGTAACCAACAATTCAGATAGGTTGCAAAGTAAGGTTGACTGCTTCTTCAGATATTTGTGGAATATGAAAAATTCGCAAAGTCTATCTTGAACACAATCATAAAACAAGTCCTTTTAAATCCAGGTTGTATCGCTGCAACCGCAAATTGAGTGCAAATGTGAAACGCAGGCTTGAAGTGAATGATATGGCTGGAGTTCCTTTACACAAGAGTTACAACTCTGTAGTTGTTGAAGCGGGTGGGTATGAGAATATGACTTGCGTGGAAAAGGATTGTTGAAATTATGTTCAACAAGTGAGGCGATTGAGACTCGGTGAAGGAGATGCCGCGGCAATACAATCCTACTTTTCACAAATGCAAGCACGGTGCTCAGGGTTTTACTTTTGTATGGATTTGGACGAAGAGTCACGGCTTAAGAATCTTTTCTGGGCAGATAATAGGTGTAGACAAGCTTATAAGGAGTTCGGGGATGTAGTGACATTTGATANCTGGGCAGATAATAGGTGTAGACAAGCTTATAAGGAGTTCGGGGATGTAGTGACATTTGATACCACTTACCTCACTAATAAATACGACATGCCTTTTGCCTCTTTTGTTGGAGTAAATCATCACGGACAATCAACACTTCTTGGATGTGGTTTGCTAGAAAATGAAGATACAGATACATTTGTTTGGCTGTTCAGGACATGGATGCAATGCATGCATGGTCAAGTTCCTAATGGAACTATCACCGATCAAGACAATGCCATGAAAAATGCAATTGAAATAGTCTTTCCAAATACGAGGCATAGATGCTGTTTGTGGCACATATTGAAAAAGTTATCGGAGAAGTTTGGGTACCACGTTGACAAGGGCTCAATTTTTTCGTCAATACATAGATTAGTGTACGATACACAGGTTGTTGAAGAATTTGATGAAGGTTGGAGAGTTATGCTCGATACATATAACTTACATGATAATGCATGGTTGTCGGGGTTGTTTGAGAATAGGGGTCGATGGGTTCCATGTTATTTGAAAACGAATTTTTGGCCGGGCATGTCAACAACGCAGTGTAGTGAGAGTATGAATGCATTCTTCGATGGGTATGTGCATTCTAAAACATCGTTGAAGCAGTTCGTTGAACAGTAAGAACGAGCATTACGAAATAAAGTTGAAAAGGAATTTCAAGCAGATTTTAAATCTTATTCACAAATGGTTAATTGTGCAACAAAATATGAAATGGAAAAACAATTTCAGGCAGTTTATACTATTTCGAAGTTTCGAGAATTTCAGGATGAGATAACTGGGAAGGTGTACTGCGATGTGATTTCTGCATTGGATACATATCCGGAGAAGACATATGAGGTTGAGGAGGATGTTATTTACAAAGAAAATGTTCGGAAGAAAAAGTTTTCGGTCACATTCCGTACAGAGGATTGTGATATTATTTGCAGTTGTCACCTATTTGAGTTTCGTGGAATTTTGTGCAGACATGCCATTTCAGTATTGATGCGTACCAGAGTTACATCAGTACCGGATAGGTACATACCGAGGAGATGGAGAATAGATGTTAGTAGAGCCCACACAAGGGTTGCTGTGAACTACGATGGTCTGGCCAGCACGCCTAGCCAATTGAGGTACAATAAAATGTGTGAAGTGTTTGCTACGTTGTCAGACATTGCCGCAGATGACGAAGAGCGAACTCGTGCGATAATAGATTGGATTCGATCGGAATCCAAAGACATGATGTCTACAAGGACGAGTTGTGGAAGTAATAGCATTTCCCTGCCCAGTTTGCATTTAGGCTCCCAATCTAGAGCATCACATGACATAGGCTCGGGAAGCATACAAGATCCGAATTGCTCAAAAAGAAAGGGTGCACCAAAGAAACTGCGTAGTAAAAGTGTGTTATGGTCCAAACTCTCATATGTTATTATCAAATGTTTGCCAGTGAAAGTGATGTCAATGCTACTAAAGTATTCTTCAGACAATAGAGATGCCAAAAACAAGACTACATTATACATAAATGAAAATATTTAGTTCAAAGTACAATATAAACTTCGAAGTACTACTACTATTAAAATTGTGCTCACAAAATGGTAAACTAGGTGACATTCAGATCAAACCATCGCCACGTACAAACCGTTCAATCACCATCCTAGTACATGAAAATGTCACATAACATTTTCCGAAACTCGTTTCCCTTTGCGCATAGCTATTTTGAGTGAAATCTCCTAGTCTTTTTCCTCACTTAGATTAGCAAGCGTTTTCAACATGTGCGACAATTAATCCACGTGTTCACCTCCATTCGTGATGCCACTTGATTCACCGTCCTACAACAAGACATATTCCCATATTCTTGCCTGCTATCGAACTAATCTTATTCAACCATATTAAACAACCACATCAACATGTAAACGTATGATTGTCACAAATTAACATATAATGCTATTTTTCACGGCCGAAGCAAATTTTAAATATGCCACAATTGCTTCCATTACAATGAAAAATCTCTATGATATTTAACCACATTTGACAAGTAAAAACTACTTCAAATTGAAAACACCATGCTCTCTGTTGTCTGCAAATTTTAATTTTTTTTCCATCTCCATATCAGTTGATGGGTGTATGCATATTTTATTATAGTCAAACTTCAAGAACATATTACTATGGACTTACCAGAATTTAAACTAATTCATACGCAATTTTGTTCCAAAACAAAGAACGGGGGTTACCCATCAAATGTAACCTCTGCCTATTAGCAAAATAATAGAAACAAAGAATGGAGCCAAAAAATGAAACAAAGAATGGAGCCTAAAATTTACATTGATAAATGCAAATTTTTTAATGAGCATTCTTTACGGAAAAAAAAAAAAACAAACCCATCAAATGTAACCACTACCTATTAGCAAAATAGTAAAAAACCAACACATCAGTGAAGAAGCCAAATGCAATTTTTGGTAGAAATTAGAGTGAGAGTCACCAATAAAAGAGAAAAAAGCGCACATTCCTTTTCAAACAAAGTAAGATTTACTTTTTCGGTGGTATCTTGCCGGCGAGGAGGGCGGAAGTATTGTTTATTAGCTCTGGAGGCGAACGGAGAGAGCGATTTTTTGGATTGCCGTCTCAAAATGTCGAGAGGTATCTTCTTGGTAAAAATGGGAAAGAGGATTTAATTTGGGGAAGAAAGGTTTGTTGTCGGGTTTGGGTTTTGACCGAAATATGGGCCTTTTTAATTGCTTTGATTTTTTAATCATTTCACAGCGTTGGCCACGTAGGAATTTTTGAATTGATGTACAAATACTGTACACCAAATTGCTGTACAAGAAGCAGAACCGAATAATGATTTTGAGTTTTTTTAGAACAAATTATTTCTAGGATTTGGTTTTTTTTCTTTTATTATAACTTTTTCTGGCATTATATTCATTCTTCAAATGAGATTCCCGATTTAAACTTCTTGTTCACACCATCTTGTAATTGGATTTGTAAGCATTTACAATTGATTAGAGACTTGAACTCTGAAACAATGTATGAAATTTTGAAATTTGAATATTAGAAGGAGCAATACTTCCGATGACGAAGGTTATCAATTTCTACTACATCTCAAAAGAATATGGTAGTGATATAAGATGGTATTAATAATTATCTACAATGACCATTGAAGTAAGGGCTACTTGATATGCACCTCATGTAAAGCACCACACCATGAGACTGCCTACCACCACAAGACCCTCTACGTTCACATAGGCCACCTACCACTATGAGGTCGTCGACCCCTACAAGGCCCTCTACGTTCACATAGGTCGCCTACCACCACAATGCCCTCTACGTTCACATAGGCCGTCTACCACCATGAGGCCGCCACCACCACAAGGCCCTCTACGTTCACATAGGCCGCCTACCACCACGAGGCCATCGACCCCCACGAGGCCCTCTACGTTCACATAGTGCCGTCTACCACCATGAGGCCGTCGACCCCCATGAGGCCCTCTACGCTCACATAGGTCGTCTACCACCATGAGGCCCTCTACGTTCACATAGGCCGCCTACCACCACGAGGCCGCATACCACCACAAGGCCCTCTACGTTCACATAGGCCGCCGACCATCACAAGGCCCTCTACATTCACATAAGCCGCCTACCACCATGAGGTCAATGCTACACTTAACCATACAAATGACAATGAGTTGGACGAAAATCACCCAACGGCGAACATGGGCATGACCAACCGCTTGACGAGTGGGGGGTCACAATTCTAGAACGCGGGGGAAGTGGGAGGCATACGTGGGACACGTGACACAATTAATCATAGAACGGGGGCGTGTCATCGGGTGCCTATAAATACCCCTAAAGTGAGAAAATGTAGTCTTCTTGAAACCCGAACCGCTTGAATTCGCATTATATTATCTTCTTACTCCTAAAAATCGATTACTGATTCTCACGTCGGAAGTACAACGGGGAAAAAGCCCCAACCTCATTTTGCATGAAGCAAACGCTGACCGGAGTTGCCGGAACACCCTACAGAACGCGGAGGTCTATCTTGCTACGATTTCAGGTAGAAACTGTCGAATTGGAGGTGGAAGTTTATCTCTCATGTTGTAGAAGGAGGTTTTCCTCCTTTTGAATAATTTCTCACTCTACTCTCAAAGAAAATGAGGTAGTATTTAATCAGAGTTTCTTTTACAGGAAATTCTTCCACTCTTCGCTTTCGTTGACTCCCATTCAACTCCCTTCACCAATGTAAGTAATCTTTAATATTAATCATTTTTCCGTTTCATTTTCTGTCTTTTATGGATAATACTGTTAGATTACAGATTAACATTAATTTTGATTTTATTGGGCTGTAGGGAGACCCATTTGTGGTATGTTATACCCAGTGAAGTGAACAGTGAAGCTTTATTGAACCAGTATTTGGATATTCTATCTCCGTGTGAGAAAGAGACTGTGTTTCAAATGCGGGGAGAGGAGCCGAGGAAAAGAGCCCTACTGGCTCGTGCATTGGTCCGCACTACCATTGCCCGATGTATGTTTCATATTTATTTTAATTTCAAGATATTCTATTTTCTTGTACTTATTACGATTTCAATTTGAAGTAAGAATAGTTAAGTACAATTTGAAGTAATTTCCTTGTGAATTACTTATTTGATTTGAAGTTTACATGATTGCTCAAAAACGTAATGGTTTTTGGTAGATCAGATAAACTCCCACATTAATCCAAAATCATTGAGGTTCAGAAAGAACGTTCATGGGAAGCCTGAGGTTAGATTTATATTAATTTTTACTCTTTTTAGTGCTTGTATGGGTTTCATTATAATGTGATAGAAATGAATGTTGAAAGTGGATAGTAGTTGTGGGTTGTAAATGACGTGTGGTTAAAGTTAAAGTTTGACTTTGACTTCTAAACTGTAGGAGATTGTAATGAAAGGCAAACTGGCACATAGCGTCGGTCAACTATCTATACTTACACTTTAAACATTTGTGGAATGTTTTGGCAGCTTGAATGGCAATTCAGTGATCAACGGCTATCATCTCCCTTGCATTTCAATATCTCGCACACTTCTTCTTTGGTAGCTTGTGGAGTAACCATCAATTCTTAAGTTAGTACTGTGATCATTCTCATTATAGGGTTTATGCAATTGGTTTGATAACTTAATTGCTTTAATTTTTCATTTCTTTACCTGCTGCTATGATGAACTGGAAAGGCCTATCTGATGATATAGATTGGCATTGACGTGGAAGAAAAGCACAGAACTATAAAACACAATATCTTGTCTTTTGCTCAACGATACTTCTTTAAAGATGAAGTTCAGTTCTTAGCTGATATTTTGGACCCTGAAGTTCAACGCCAGGAATTTGTAAAATTATGGACACTCAAGGTACTCATCAACTTTTCGTTGTCAAGCATCTTCTTTCTTCAGTTCTTCTAATTTCTTTCATGGACCCATTGATTAATGAATCTTAATCTAAATTCTAAGGTTAGGAAATTTCTTTCTGAAATTGAATGTGAAGTGTTGAGATTATGCATACCCTCTTACTCATTTAGATTGAAATTGAGTACGGAGTATCTGGATTGAACTCATAAGGTAGCGACTTTTTAAATGCTTGGCCATGCCATCTGTCTTGTATCTTCTTCGTTGTAGATTTTGTTTTGAAGAAAAAAAAAATCATTCTGGCCACAAGTCTTTGTTTCTGAAGGAAAAAGTGGAAAAAGAATAATCACAAATTTTTGGAAAGAAATCCAGGGAAAAAAAAAAGAAAGAAAGAAAGAAAAGAAGAGAGACAATTTCTGAATAAGCTTGAAGGCACGTGCTGATTATTTACCAAAAGGAAGAGGAAAAGGAAAAAAGTTCACATCTTGATGTATTAATATTTTGATGTCGAAAAACCCGTTCGTATCCCTGAACATTGGAACTCTGTGCAAAATAGCATGTTTCACTTGACACCAATTTTCCCGAGTCCTCACCCGCTAGTTGCATGCTAGATTACTTAAAAGAGCAGGATCCTATTGTATTTCAAATTTCTTGTGAGACACTTCTTTACCAGTATCTGTTTCTTCAAGTAATTATTTTAAAATTGATTACTTCATCTGCAAATATGTCAAGTCCTCGGGAAATAGTGGTGGATTCTTTTGATGACCCCATAGAGCTTACAAGTAATTGGCTGTTTTTGCTCTTAGAGTTGGCTGGTTCTCATTATGCAGCCATTTGCGTGGAAAATAATGGTGCCATTGAAGGTATTACTCAGAATTTAGTACGAGTTGAGGGGAATATCTACAGAGAAAAGTTTGACATAGTATGTTTTCTTGTAGGCAAAAGAACTGTTCCAGTCAAGTTGAAAGTGTGGAAGACGATTCCATTTTTAGAAGATGAATGTGTTTCTGGAACAGACGCAGTTAAAACAATCAGTGGCTTGAAATAGTAACATTCATTTTGTGCTATCCACTGATGATCAGAAAAAGTCGGGATATTCGGATATACATCATTCTAAGCCTAAGAAATGTAAATTTTGAAAGTTAATGGCAATCAACGACCCCACTTTGATCAATTGGAAAACAGAGACGTTGGTTATGCAACCTGATTTTCATGTTGTAGGACCTTTGAAGTAATTTGCATAAAGTGGCCTTCTATTGACTCGAAGGATGAAGTGCTGCTTTTTGGCATGATCGAAAAAACCATGAGGAGGTTGATTTTCATAGGGGTGAAATTTGAATATCTGAGAATTATTATCATTTTTTGATACCCATACAGGAATGGTACATAGAGATTGGTCAACTGTGAGATGTGACCAATTATATTGTTTGCATTTCGTAGAACAAGTTGTTAGGATCTAACAAGGAAGCTTTGCATTTATCAAACGAGATTTAATATGGTACAATTGAAGTAATAGATCACCAAACACAAAGACAAGATTTAAAGTAAAGAAAACACAAGAGAGAATTAATGGAATAAGAAGATGATTTTATTTCAACCAATGGAGAGCATAAATTATACAATGTGTATAATGCTTCAAAAAATATGAAGGGAGGGGCTACATATTTATAGGTGCATACCAAACCATAAAGATGGAAATAATATAAAAATAATGTGGAATAATGAAAATAATATTTTTCCAATAAAATCACGTGAAATAAAAAGAAACAATATCACGTGAAAATAAGGAAACAATATTTCCCAATAAACAATGTGCAAAGAAGGGGAAAAATATTCTCAAAATATTCCACATAATCTGGGTCACCAAACCTAACAATCTCCACCTTGACACAAATTTCGGTGCATCGAACTAAGCAACAAAATTTCTCCACCTGAAAAAATAAATCCGACTGCATCGAAATGACAAAACCTTTCAATCAAAAACTTCAAATCTCTCAAACACAAAAAACCGTCTTCCTCTTCTCAAGTATCTAGCATGATACATGAACCACACCTGGTTCCCAAAAATTCCACCATGGAAACAATCAACCAAATAGTATCCACAAATGATACTCGAACTCACACACCGAGTTCCCAAAATTCCTCAATGGAATTCACAATCAACCAAACAGGGTAGAAGCACACCCTGTAGTAGAATCATCACCAAGTGCTTGAACTGAAGATTGCTTGCTAGACACATCATCTTCAAAAACCACAAAAACACACCCACATCTGGACTGTACCTCTCCTCAATGAGCCCTTCCCTAACAATAGAACACGATGGAACCGCTGAAACTGGTGGCAAAGCGGGATTACCCATGTCAACCAAATTCTCATGAGTAGTGTTCACAAAATTCGACTCAGAGCCAAAACCCAACGGTACTGTACCAAACTGAATATCCACCACGGTACGAAACATGTCCAAATGTCTTCTAATTGATTCTGCACGCCCTTGCAAGATGTACAATTGAGACTTTTTTCGTCCCTCAAGTACCACCCGAGCACCACTACGGACCTTCAAGATTCCACCTCCATCGGAGAACGTGTACCCCTTTGAATCTAGGGTACTCAATGAAATGAGGTTCTTACCTAAGTCTGAAATATGTCGAACCTGACCAAGTGTTCTGATCGTCCCATCCAATAACTTTAATCTGATTTTCCCAACTCCAGCTATCCTGCAAGATTGGTTGTTTCCCATGACAACTCCACCTTGCGTCACCGCCTCATATGCTTCAAACAAGTTCCGATTAGGACACATATGATACGAACAAGCTGAATCCAAAATCCATTCCTCATCAGGCTTGGATACAGTATCAAATACGGTCAACACCACAACTTCATCATTCTCAAAGTCTTCGGCAATATTAGTCTCATCCGTATGATTAGATTGTCTACCATGAGTTGTAGGCAAATTACCTTTGTTCTGTAACTTGTCACAATCCTTCAAAATGTGCCCCTTCCTCTTGCAATAGAAACAAACCATATTGCTAAATTTCACCCTCGACTTACCTCTCCGCTGATCACCATGAGTCACAAGAGCTTGCTCATCCCTTGATGTAGCTCCAACAAGATGGTTCATCTTCTCCTTAAAGAATAACGCATCATACACATCCTCAACGGTGAGTGTATCACGACTATATAAAATTGTGTCTCGAAACGACGAATATGAAGAATGTAAAGAGTATAATAAGATTAAGGCAAGATCCTCTTCATCATATTTTACCTCTAACGTCTCCAAATCAGCGACGATCTCCTTAAACACGGCCAAATGAGCTTCCACTGAATCTTCGTCTGCCATGCGATGAGAATAAAGCCTTTATTTCAAATGCAACTTACTGGTAAGACTTTTGGTCATACAGAGTTGCTCCAATTTCAACCACAACGCAATTGCTGTTTTCTCATTCAATACGTCCTGAAGAATGTTGTTAGGTAGATGAAGGTGAATCTGAGACAAAGCCTTTCGATCCTTCCTTTGCTTCTCCTCTATTGTCCAAGTTGCGGGCATCTTCTCAAATCCCAACAACACATCATCCAGATCCATCTACACCAACACGGCTCTCATATTTACTTGTCACAACGAAAATCTTGTACTGCGATCCAAAAGCGGAATATCAAACTTCATTGAAGCCATTGCACAAAAAAAATTCCAAAAGCAAAACTTCACAACGCCTGATCTCTGATACCACTTGTTAGGATCTAACAAGGAAGCTTTGCATTTACCAAACGAGATTTAATATGGTACAATTGAAGTAATAGATCACCAAACACAAAGACAAAATTTAAAGTAAAGAAAACACAAGAGAGAATTAATAGAAGAAGAAGATGATTTTATTTCAATCAATAGAGAGCATAAATTATACAATGTGTATAATGCTTCAAGAAATATGAAGGGAGGAGCTACATATTTATAGGTGCATACCAAACCATAAAGATGGAAATAATATAAAAAAAAAAGTGGAATAGTGGAAATAATATTTTTCCAATAAAATCACGTGAAATAAAAGGAAACAATATCACGTGAAAATAAGGAAACAATATTTCCCAATATTTTTCCCAATAAAACAATGTGCAAAGAAGGGGAAAAATATTCTCAAAATATTCCACATAATTTGGGTCACCAAACCTCACACACGTTACTATTTCTATTTATAAATCATTTATAAATTTGTCAAATGGAGGTTCAATGTTTTTGTCCATTTGTATTTTATTCCTTACTCTCCCTATCCATTTCCAACTCGCTAAAATTATTATTCTAATTTATTTTATATCTTTTACAATTTTGAAGAAAGAAAAATGAAAGAAGTGTGAGATGATATTTTCTTTGAGTAAAGTACAATAATATAACTACGGCAACTGAGGACAAATACTTAATTACTTATAAGAACCATGCTATAGGAATTGCGGGGATGACCACGTCGGTGACTGCACACACACACATGGGGGGTTGGGATTATTTTATTCGGGTGGGACCCGCGCCTCAGCTGTGAGGGCGCGGTCATCCCCGCGGTCATCCATGCGGGTCGTCTAGCTTAATTCTACTTATAATTATGATACGAATTGTATTTTTTATAATATTGAATAGTTCTGATAACACCGATGAACGTGATAATTATCATCAATTCTTTCTAATTAAACATCCAAGAGAACAATAAATTTGATTAGGTTTGTGTATACCTTTGTTTATTTCATGAAAACTATCAAATGGACCCCTTGACCTTCGATCCTCAATGGTTAGGCACTCTGGTTTAGATTGACATAGTATCCTTAGTGTTATAGAGCTTTACTCTACTTTTGCTACTTTATTTTTTACCTGTTTTTTTTTTTTTCCTCACACACACGTACATGATGAATTTTAGGATTTCTATATATTAATCGGAGTATCCTCTCAAAACGCTTTTCTTTTGTACTCATCTTTGATATAATGGATTTTCTCTTGCTCTATCAGTGATTTTTTTTTTTCTTATCTAGGGTTTACATGTAAATCTGTGTGTTCTTGTTTTTTTTTTTTTTTATTGCCTATTCTCGCTTTTACATGACAAGTTCAATATATTTTGGGATATCCTAACCCTATCATCATTTTCTAGTGGGGTCTAAAAACACACGAAGAATGAGTTAATGATTTGCCCCCTAAAAAACATATTTGTACAGCTTTTTTTTTTCTTTTTTTTTTTTTTAAAAGAATACTTTTACTTAGTAGGATAATATTATATTAATGGTGCGATAGTAATGGGATAGAATAATAGATTTCAGTGGATAAAAAGATTAATTGTGCTACACAAATAGGCACAAAGACAAGGACAAATTCAAAAATAGGGGAGACATGTTTTGATACATGATTGGACAGTTTGAAAAAAACACCCATACAAGTGCTACCAAGTTAGCCTGTTCATTTTTTCCCTATCTTTGAGCATGTTCAATCATCGTTATTCTAGAAAGATAGAGAAAAATCGAGTTAATTGACCCAATAATCACTAAACTTAGGTTGACGTCTTCGATTGCTTACTATAATTTAAGATGTCGAGTTTTGGTCACTAAATTTCTTGAAGTGTCGGACATTACTCGCTGGAATCTTTTTTATTTCGCTTCTTCCACGAAATAGCTGACTTGGCAGACGGATTTCACAGTTGGAGTCCCATCACTATTAGATGCACAATCACGAAAGAGGGATAGTCCACGTAAACAAAGCGTACTTGATTGCTTACTATACTTTAAGTTTGTCGAGTTTTTGTCACAAAACTTTTCAAAGTGACGTCGAAATGATAGAAACATGTGTTTTGTTTATTTTTTGTTTTTAATGTTGTGTTATTATGTGTTTAGAATGTTCTTTTCAAACTGAACATTTTATTATATTACAAAATAAAACGACCAGGGCATAATTTTACATAAGATATAGAGAGTTCAATATGTGATCTCATAGTCTATGATAAATACCAACTATGATCTACTTATAACGTATAAGATGGATATGACACAAGGTTAATGACACGATAGTTATTTAATTTGTTTCTATGTCAATTTTCGCGATTAATAAAGAAATAAATGATGAGTAATCAGAATTTAGAAAGCTTATAAATAGGCATCCATTTGGCCATTAGTTGAGCAATTCTCCAGCGAGGTTGAAAGGAAAAATTAAAACTTAGTTGAGATCTCTAATAATGTAAGCATTTCTGGACATTTGTCATTAGGTAAAGTGTCCATGACTCTTTTTTTTTGACAATTCCTGTGCTATGCCATATATACATATTTGTTATATTTGTCCTGCAAATAAGCACTATACAAGGAATTGAGAGAGAAACATTTTCAAGGCAAGATATAGTAAATGGCAAACTCAGAGGGATTTCCAGCTGCCAATGCAGAAAAAGAGTTGAATCCAGGGCAGAACAAGGATTTTCAGGTTGATTCTGTATCATCGGAGATTGCTACTTCTAAAGATTTAAAGGTAAATATAAATATTATTTATCGACCTGTCCTTCTCGATATTTGTATCTTTTTAAAATCTATAAGCATGCGTCAATATGATATGTTGATGATAAAATCGAGATAGAATTTTACCCTTAACGATAGTTAAAAATGTGGTTACCGTACAGGAACAAGTTGAAGCAGAAGAGAAGCGTAAAGAAGAAGAAGCGAGAAAGGATACTATACAGACCATCAAAACTGCCATTATGGTTTCAGGAATAGTAGTAGCTGTGGTCGGTGCTATTTTCGCCATAACCAAAAAATTTAAAGAGAAGTAGAGTTACAAAACCCCCCACCCAAGAAACAAGAAATGAAATAGAAGGGAAAAGGTCACAACATAATACTATTTCATTTATGAAAATGAAAACTTTGATTTGAACAGTCTTTCGAGAAAAGAAACAATTCAATAATGACTTTTAACGACGAAATTTTGTCAGTAAAAACGAAATTTTGCTTGCCATTTAGAAGGCAATAATTGTTACCATAAGTTTTGTTACTTCCGCTTGGGTTTTTTTGGAAGTAAGATTTGTTGTTATTGCCCATGTTTTATAGTAGAAACTTTGAAAACTCGTGTATGATTGGATGAGGAATGTGGTAAAATTGATTGGTTATTGTGTTCAAGTAATATCAATTTAACATTCTTGAATAAAATTAATTTCCTTTCTGTTCTATGTTTGTTGGTATATAAATTTATTGGTATTCCAAATTTATAATTTTTGAGATTTAATATATATTAACTTTTTTTTAATAATTATGCTGAATATTATTGTCTTATATAAATATTTAATTATATGTCATTGGAAAAATAAAAATAAAGTATACTATTCCATCAATTATAACAATACATAAAGACATCATTACAAGCAATGCGTATGAGACGATTTTTTTTTAATTTTTTGCTTGCAGAATCATGAGAGGAAAATTGTGGAGAGCATCAAAGCTTAATGAAAGTTTTAAATTATTTAGACCCACGTGCGGAGTTATACAATTAAAAGTAACAAGTCATTTTTTAATTGTTTCTAGATGATTAGATTAAAAAAGTCAATTTATCTTAAGTTTGAATACCACAATTAATAATTAAAGCAGTAAAGAACACCAAATATGATCAAGGAGAAACCCAAGTGGGTAAAAATTTTGGGCACTTTGCCAATCAATAATCTACTATAAATCGAAACAAACTTACAGTATGTCCAGCCCGTTTACCCCGCAGAACTTCTGACCTCAATTCATGCAGTCTCCCTTAATCCTATTGGAGGTATGCTCCTTCAAAAAAAAAATCTCGACTCCTGGTTTATACCTTAGCCCTCCTAGACTAGGTGCTCCTGACGCCAAATCCCCGATTCCTAGTATCTCACCTTAGTCCTCCTGAATTTGTGCTTTTGCAACAACTCCCGATCTCTGGTATCGATTTATCTCCGGTGGATTAAATGGTTTGATGTTTGATCAAAAGATCTTGTGTGTTTTGATCTGTGATTTAATATGAAATAATATGGCTAATATATATAGGGAAAAGTGTTTGAGATGAAAATGGATCGAAAAACCAAGTGTTTGAAGCAAAACAGAATTGTGAACGTCGACCTGTCGCTCGAGCGCCAAGCCAGCGATATGCAAGTAGCAGCTAAGCAATCATCAGTATTGTTATCATAACTTTCTTTCCCGATATCTGATTGAGGTGATTCAAAATGTGTTGGAAATATAACTCAAAGGGCTACAATTATTCTAAAAATAGCCTTATCCAAATTCCAATGTTTTCTATGTGAAAAATGCATTGCCAATTGCGACTAAGAATTTGGAGCATAACTTGTACGACTTTTTGACACTCTTTGGACTTCTAAAT
>CAIGRT010170900.1:0-11489 GCA_903798405.1 Fraxinus platypoda | reverse complement strand
AAGATAATACTAGTGAAATAAGATCTAGAGAAATTAAAATACTTTTTGAAGAACTTAGAAGGGAAAAAGATGCAGAAAAATGGGATAAGATAGTAAAAACCATAAGATATCACCAATTCGAGCAACAACAGTACTTGATTTGGTTACAAGAAAATACTGAGTTAAGATTCCCAGAATTAGTTCTAAGAACCTATGATCCAAATAATAAGATTGTAAGATATAACCCTGAACAACTTGACAACTAAAAATAAAGAACATATCCTGCATTATATTTCATTAAGGGCAAAAAAGACATTTTAACAGTAAAAGATATTATTATGTGAGAGACTAGGTAAAAAATTCGGTAGCATGACCCTGTAAATATCCATTCGTCCAGTAAAAATTTCATCTGTCTTCACGCGAAAACAAGAAAGCACCTTTTTACCCAGAACGAGCTTTCTTGGTTTTGCAGCATGGCCATTTTTCGACTATTGATTCTTCTCACTGTTGTATACACTTCACTATCTCAATCAATCATCCAAATCTCGACGGAAAAGCAAACCCTCTTGGCCTCCGATGGAATCTCCGACCACCCGAAAATCCCTAATGATTTGTACTGCGAGAGCTGGAGGTTCACGGTGGAGACAAATGATGCCGGGATCTGGGCCCAAGTTCCGGTGAGGTGTGAGGGATTTGTGAAGGACTACATGACCGGCGACAAGTACCAGTCGGATTCCGAGGCCGTGGCTGACAATTCCTTGGCGTATGCGAAGACGGTAGAACTTTACGGCGATGGGAAGGATGCTTGGATCTTTGACGTTGACGAGACATTGCTTTCGAACATTCCGTACTACGTCAGCCATGGATTTGGGTAACTCTTGATGCATTTTAAATCATAGATGATGTATAATCTCCGATGTATGATAATGGGTTGCTTTGTTGATAACCATGTCTACAAGAAAATGCTGATTGATAGAGTAAGACCCTTCAACAATTAGCTTAGTTTGGCTAAGATTAAAAAGTTTAACTAAAGGTGAATAAGTAGTTTTAAAATAGTTTATATTCTTGCTTACATAAGAAGAGGATGGGAAGGTAAACTGTTGTAGATGGCATACATTCCCCCTCCCCCTTGTGCTACAGTTTCAACTCTCGTGTAAAATTTGTTCCTTCTTACTCTGGAGATGATTCTCTGCCATGGAAATTAATGATAAATTTTGCTGGTTGTCCATGGTATTGAATAACTACCGT
This sequence comes from Fraxinus platypoda, assembly GCA_903798405.1. Classification (NCBI taxonomy): domain Eukaryota; kingdom Viridiplantae; phylum Streptophyta; class Magnoliopsida; order Lamiales; family Oleaceae; genus Fraxinus; species Fraxinus platypoda. Next base: position 10,262 of record CAIGRT010170900.1, on the reverse strand, counting down.
ATTCTTTGTGACATTTTTCCGTTTTCATGCCTGCCTGTGATGAATCTTGAACTATGAAATGAAGGAAAATTTAGTNGATGATTCTCTGCCATGGAAATTAATGATAAATTTTGCTGGTTGTCCATGGTATTGAATAACTACCGTATTCTTTGTGACATTTTTCCGTTTTCATGCCTGCCTGTGATGAATCTTGAACTATGAAATGAAGGAAAATTTAGTAAAGAACATGATTGTGTGTCATGACTAGCTTTGTCTAAATTTGGATTTGCACGAAGTTTAAATTTAACTACCGATACCAGTGAAATGATGTTTGCTTGGCTCGTGGGGAATAAACATCCTGTTTGATGAAAACTTTAAGCGAGCCCTGATTCAGCTCCTTTTTGGAGTCTATTCAAATCTTAGCATCAAACATTTCAGCCTTCTTTTCTGCCGCTAAAATGGTCTTTGACATATGAAACCAGCTCAGAAAAATAGAACAATACAAAGTCACCATATGCAACCTGCAACATAGAATTTAAGGGATCAATTACAGTGGAAATTGTGGGGTATTTCTATGCAATGACTTGATGAAGTTGCATTGAAGCTGAATGATAATCATTTTAAATGTCAATAGCATTAGCTATACTATTTTCTGCCCAAAGTACCCATGATTAGGAGCTCTTAAACTTAACGAGGTTGTGAAGTTCTCCTTACAAAATTCCTGTATGTTGACTGCAATGTAGTAGTAACAGTATGATTCCTTGACATTGATGAATTTAATTGGAAAGTTGTATGAGGAAAAAGTATATTTACGATGGATATAACTGATTATTTCAGACTGTTGTTAATAAGGGAAAGAGCGAGGAGGGGAATTTCAAAGGTTTATCCATTTCATGAGTTTACAGTAAGGAATATGAGGGTAAATATTTCAAAAGAACGCGAGGGCACTTTCATCTTAAATAACCAAAGGTGTTCATTATTCTCTTAGGATGTGAAACCTCTCCCAAACGTATGGTAATTTCTAAAATTAATGCCATGAGTACACTTATCACCGGAAGGAAAATATATGGGTTGTCGTATGAAGGCAATAAGCCAGCTAAAATTCTCTACATGTAGTTGAGTTTGGCATCTGACCTGTGGAAGACGGAGTTATGGTGGAAAGATTTTGTGGCAGGAGTTAGTCGGAAATGTTTTACTTCAAGACTCCAGAGGCAGTGTTAAATACCCTATGAGAAAGAGAAATTGTGTCCACATAATGAGATGGCACGGTGGAAAAGGAAAGGAAAGGAAAGGAAAAAGGAAAAGAATTGAGGAGTTTCATGGAGAAAGAATAATTTTGGGAAGTTGTTCCAACTTGTGGATTTTAATAGTTTTCTCTTTGTTGATCACAGAAATTCTTCTCTGTTTGTCGTAACTACAAATGGAGAATATTTAAGCATTGTAAATTGTCTATTAAAATAACCCAACTTCCCATATGCCACGATGCCATTCAATTGTCAATCCCAATCTCAAACATTTTTTTCTCTATGTCCATCCTATTTGTTGATTGAGACAAATTTTCTATCACTTGCAGTTGTTTTTGCATATCTAAGGCGGGAGAAATTCTTTTTAAATTTTTGGAGAGGTGCCTTAGATCATGGTTAGTTGCCCATTTCCAAATTAACATGTTTTGCACTTAAAATTACTTTTCTAGATAGTGAGTTAAGAGTTACTTCCTTGAAACGTAAATATTTTTAGACTTGGCAAAATAAGCAAGTTCGACTCACTTTTAAGCACAATCAAACATGCTCTCGAGTTAATCAGCTAGAATTGGTTATTATGATTTTCTACTCTTTTGAGGAAACGAGCTGTTAATTTTGCTAATGCTTGTTAACTACAGATATATCTGATAAATGCTACTCGCGGTTTCTTATTGACTGCATTTGGACACAGATCAGAGATCTTTGATGAAGTTTCTTTTGACAACTGGGTGGACATGGCTGAGGCACCTGCTATACCTGCAAGTTTAAGGTTGTACGAGGAGCTTCAGGAACTTGGGTTTACCATAATTTTATTGACTGGTCGGACTGAATCTCAAAGGAATGCTACAGCACGTAATCTGGAGTACGCTGGATACAGCAACTGGGAAAGGCTTATCTTGAGGTAACACAATGATTTCACGAGTTCCTACATTGTTCATTTTCTATATTATTACTGTCTAATCCCATTTAGTATTGTGTAACCAAACGTGCAGAATAAGTATTTGGTACCTACTGTTTTTGGCGAGCTTTGAATATATGAAACAATTACAAGAAGTTGAATGACTGATTTATGATATTTTGTGGATGAAATAGGCACAATTCTGATCACGGTAAACCGGCAACCATCTATAAATCGGAGAGGAGGAAGCAGTTAGAAGACGAAGGTTACAAAATTCACGGAAATTCTGGCGATCAATGGAGTGACTTGACGGGATTTGCAGTAGCTAAACGATCTTTCAAACTCCCAAACCCGATGTATGTAATTGCATAATACTGGACGTAGAAAGTTGAAGAATTCTGTAATATGAAATTGTAATTCACTGCTTCATTGATCCTCAGAAGCCATGACTGCTCCTGTAATTCTTTTTAGACCTTTTCATGTCATAAAAAAAGCTTTGAATCTTGATACCGTATGTTCACATGTTGTCTCTATTCAAGTGCAGTGGGCCATTATTGTTGCGTAGGATGAAAGAAATCGTGGTTAAAAATCTACCATGATTTAAACATACACCCGATTTAAAGTAAACTTATACATAGTGGTCGAGCCATACATTCTTTATTGTAGGGGAAAAAAATTGAGTTGCAAAGAATTTTTCGAACAAAATAATCGAGGGTTGAAACCGTAAAAACCATGGACCTTGGCACAGTGCCCAAGTGAGATGGGTTAGATTTTCAGAGTACAAAAAGAGTGGAAGAAGAGGTGCGAGGTGATCCGGTGGCTGAAAATTGTGGTCGATGACCTTAGAAATGAAAGATAGGTTAGATTTTGACGACAATTGACAGAGCCGTAGGTTTAGGGTAGGTATGAAAAATTAATTGATGATGTCCAATTTCGGAAAGAGTAATTTTATTCATTTAAGGTGACTTTAAATGATAGGTTAAATGAAAGGTGAAATTAAATGACTTATTTAATTTCACCTATCATTTAATGTCACATTAACGCCACGTAGACTGTGTAGCATTGCTCTTTCGGAAAATCGTGCGATGAGAGAGGACGAATGGAAAACGAAATTGGGCTCCTGTTCGACTCTCTTTTCCCATTTGACAATCATTCTTTCCATTTTTATTTTTTTCTCGTACTTATTTTAAAACACACATTTTCACAATAAAATATTTTTCAAGTAAACTCAAAACTTTTTTCTACATTTTAACCACACATTTTTCAAAAAATTATTATTCAGAAACTCATTCTCCACAAAAAATGGATGTCAAACAGGGGATAAAACTCTTTATTTTGCGTATTCATTTTCAACTACACATTCACATAATAAGATATTATGCAAGTAAATCCAAATTTTTTTTCTATTTTTTATCACACGTTCTTAGAAAAATCACTATTCAAAACATTATTTTTCCAAAATTTCTCTATTATGCACGTAAATTCAAAAAAATTTCCTATTTTTTAATCACACGTTCTTAGAAAAATCACTATTCAAAACATTATTTTTCCAAAATTTCTCATTATAATGGCGCTATGAAAGAGGGGCTTGGAGAGGAATAAAAAATTATTCAAATTTCAAAATAATTGTCTAAATAAAGACCGTCCCCATTTTTTAAAATTCATTTTTTCTCATTCATTTATAATCGTGCATATTCTAGAACCCACAACTTTTATTAACTTTCAATCACATTTTATCAACTTTATTAAAATCTATAAAAAAATCTAAATTTTATCGAAATCAAACAGGGACTTGATATAGCTAGCAATGTCACAGACTTACTGCATTACTCATTTGTTTGGGCTCCATTTTTTCAAAACTTATTTTTAACCATACATTCTTTCATAAAATAATGTTACACGTAAAATCAAATTTTTTTTAACCACACATTCTCAAAAAAAAAAAAACTAATATTCTAAAACACATTTCCTCCGAAATTTCATTTTAATGGAACCCAAACAATGGTAAATACACAACATATTGAAGCAACCACCCACATTGTCGAGTTGATTCAGCCAAACAAGAAGCTACAATTACAAGTGTAAAATTGATACACTCAAGTATGCTTGGCAAAGGTTAAATTTTAGTTTAAGTTGATGAAATATATATTTTTAGCAACACATTTTATAAGATTCACGACTTATTACTCACTTAATATCTAAATATGTTATATGATTCACAACTTATAAACACCGCAAAACAAGCAAGTAGCTATATCACATCACTTGTCAAGGTTCCATAGCTTATATATGGATTGGCTCAGCCTATTCCATTGATTAGAGGTGTATGTTAGATTGTGCCTACCAATTTTGTTGCAGCTCATTTCGGGTTAACCCATGAATTATGGACCACGAGTTTGGCTTCTAAGGTTCCACACCTCAAGGCATCATTTTTCTCATTCTTAGGCCAACAAGCCCGAACAATTAGCACGCACACACGCCTATAGGGAGGATGTCAGTCAAATACCTGCATATGATCACATCATTAATATACTCTTTAGTAATACAAGCCAATACGCCTAGCCGTTGACAACAAGTCGTGTCGTATGAAGAGAGGATCACATTCGATGCAGGACATACTCCCCTATTCGAATCCGCTTATACCTTTGTAGCATGAAGTGAGCTTCGGATCAACACGCATTCCTTTGATTGCAAAAATAATAACAGTACTATCCTATCATGAAGAGGCATCCATACAATGCTCCCTCACTCATCTACCCATAGTAACTCTATGTATACTGCATCTGACACCACCATTCATCATATACCCCACAAGCATTAATTCTTTGGAAGGATGTCATTTTTGGCAACACCATTGCACATGTCAAAGCAACAACATAATCTCCATCATTGTGCTTTGCAATGTGTGCTCCACGAAACAAACTTGACAAAGCACATATACCATTCTCACAACGTCACCATTCTCATCTACCATCCCTAAAGCTTTCTTCATCAGTTTCGCTTGCTTGTGGACACGATCTATGGTCCAAAATCTTTTTTCATAATTACACACTTCGATGATCTCCAGCAACCAACAACGCACATTCAAGTGGTCTCGCTCTGATACCAATTATTAAGGACCACAAGTTTGACCCCATAAGGTTCCACGCCTCAAAGCAGCATTCTCTTCATTCTTATGTCGACATTTCCGAAAAACTAGCACTCACACACGCTTTATAGGTAGGACGTTCAACAAATACCTGCATATAATCATATCATTAGTGTACTCTTTAGTAAAATAGGTCATACGCCTACCTCGTGGTGTATATAAAAAAATGAACTCTCTCCACTATGACCCGATACAACTTTTTTTCCTGGAATGCCTTAAATTTCCTGGGCTTGGCACGACCCATGTTGTACTTACAAGCATTTACATTTTTCTAAATTTAAAAAGAAGTTTGTGGATTATTTTGGGCCTAGAGTCGAGTAATGATCACTGTCAATTAATTAAAACAAAAAATCACATTTTTTTACGAATTGTGATAGTTGACTTCAATGCTACCGTTAATAATATTATTCTTATTTTTCGTATATGCTTTAAAATAAAATACATTTTCCCATCCATTTGCATTTAATGTCAAACTCCATGTCAACTAATTAATGTACAAGAAGTTTTATTCTTGTTCTAAACCACTGCAAACCTGGACAATCGAGCTTGTCTCATTCTAAAAAGTAAAAATATTAAATAATTATCCAACAGATCCTGAACTGAGAGAAATAATATATTCATTTATAGTACTCTTGGCTGGCATGTCTTATCCACATAGGGCTAATATTACAAGATTTTGTGAAAGCAAAACCAATAAATGGGGAAGGTCTACATCATTACTTCTTTCAATTAATGATAGACAGCCAATACTAATCTGTTTTGCCCAAAAAAGAAGAAAAAAAAAAAAAAACACAACACAGCACAGCACAACACAACTAAGACTCATGGACTTGGAGTTGCGGTCTGATGTGCCCCAATACCCAGTGCCCCACAAACCAAAGACTTAGCAGGGATTCTAAGGCAACTGAGTCCAACCCCTGGAATCATAGAACAATCCGGTCGAGGTCTTTGCATCTCTTTGCCAGGAATACAATTGTATGAGAAGTCAAATCCTATGTTCAAGTTGGCACAATCTTGACTAAACCCAGAAAAGAAATTGGATGACACTGTCAAATTCAATAAGCTTCTCAATTCACAAACCAAATCTGGTAATTCCCCAGACAGCTTGTTGTTGGCCAAATTCAACACTTCAATTTGGCTCAAACATGATATGGAATCAGGCAAATGACCCATCAATGAATTTGAACTCACATCAAGAACTTGTAAATCACTCCATAATCCAACACCATCTGGGATGCAACCTGTTAGTTGATTATTTAGGAACAAGATTTCCTTTACTTGAGAACCCATGTAGCCTAAACTGAAAGGGATGTTCCCACTGAATTTGTTGTTAGCCAAATTGATAACAGAAGCTGGAGAGTTGCCTAAATTCTGTGGAAGTTCTGAATCGAACTGGTTGTTGTTCAAGAAAATTGCATCAAGTTGTTTGTTGAAAAGATCATCAGGAACTGGCCCTGAAAAACTGTTGAATCTGAGGTCTAAATACTTGAGATTTGGAATGTAAAGAACTGTAATGGGAAAAGGGCCTGAGAATCTGTTGTTACTGAGATCTAATTCAGTAAGAGATGTGAACTCTTCGAAAGATTCAGGGACAGTGCCACTGAATCTGTTACTATTGAGATGAATAAGAGACAAATCTGTAAGTGCAGAGAGTTGTTTAACAAGAACTCCTTGAAGATTAGCATGGTTCAGATCTATGGCTGCCACAACTAGGCCAGTTGAACTTCCCATATAATCTTGAGAATCTGCACAAAAAACCCCTTTATAAGCACACACATTTAAGCCGACCCATGTCTTCAAAATCCCATTTGGATCATCAGTAATTGCAGATTTCCAGGCCTGAAGAGCATTGTACGCCGCATTGAGTTTCGACACCTGTGGAGCACCGGCTGATGGAGTATTTGGACCGTTGTTGATCCCTCCACCCACCCAAACGCCGCCGCCGCTGCCGCCAACTCCAACCCCAACCCCAACCCCAATGCCACCACCTACACTGACTGCAGCCTCAATAACAATTAATCTGAACAAAAAAATTGCTAGAATCAAGATTTTCTCCATTTTCAGTACTGCAAAATCTTGATACGATGACCTATTTCATTTGTAGGGTTGAGAGAATTTGGTTGATGCATTGATGGTGGATAGAATTAAAATTGATTTAGTTTTACTGTTTATATACATTTTTACCTTTTCGTGGGAGACTCAATTATTTTTGACAATATCAGCCGCCTATTAAAATTCTCCCCTATCTTCATTTTGATTAAACATTCTTCAAATAGAATAATATTACACACAGATTTAAAATTTTATTTTTTTCAACAACACATCCTCCTATTAATTGTTATTTCAAAATTTATAAATTCTCCAGACAACATATTTTCCTATTTATAAAATCTCCGAGGGCCCAACAATAATTATTTTGCTGTTGAGCCGTAAAATTCAGGACCGTGCCATGAAAGTAGAATACAGCTTTTCTTTCCTTTTACTACAGTACTTGACCAGTCAATTGGTGGAACCTGATATTGGGTTTACTAATTATGTACTATGATTAGTATCTTACTGTAGATTTTGTGGCTGAAATATGAGCACTTAGACAAGACAACAACTTAGGATTATTTAAATGATTAAATAATTTGAATTTTAATGCATTTTGAAATATTATAATTTCATGAATTTGAATAAATAAAAGTGATTCTTTCGTCTTTTTTTCTTTTTATAGTTTGGGATTGATGGATCGACATTCACGTGAAATTTACATCATGGATGTGGATTGTCAACACTATTTTCCTCGCGTGTAATAATACTAGGTTGTAAATTCAAAGAAGAAGCCATCAGCGCAGCAATAATAAGGGTATTTTTGATGTAAACTTTTTAAAAAGTAAATTTTTTGGAGTCTAAGTATATCGAATCAGTATAACTATCTTTCTTCGACACATCAACACAATTTGAATCAGTATCGAATCGAGAGACGTGATTAAAAAGTAGAAAAAAATTATTGGTTCACATACAAATTTATTTTATCGATAGAATTTATGATCGAAACATGAATTTGATAAAAAAAAATGAGTTTTAAAGATTTACTTATTTATTTATAAGTAACTTTTTAAAATTTAGCCAAACATGTACTCACATGTGAATAATGACACCACAATAATTATACCTAATAGGCCAATAGGAAGGTGCCAAATGGTTTGTACTGTTTATATGTTGTCGTATAAATTAATCAACTTCCTTTAATTACATAAACAGCACGAGATAAAAGATTTATCTATTTTTGCTTCCAAAAGTAAAGATTAGTTCACTCCTAACTTCATCAAAACATATTCTTCAAAAACTCAACTACTTAGGAATGGCAAAGTAATTCGTTATACTCGATACTTGCAGTCCCCACCTCGAATGGGATGATGATTTCCCTCCTAATCGGGTATATGGAGAAGGGTCGTTGCCCTGAGATGAGGACGTTAAAATTGATTTCTAAATACAAATTTTTTTATCACGCAAAATAAAATAATAATCATCATTTTTAAGGAGAACATGAATTTTTATACAATTTGAAAAAAGTAATGATTTTTAACAACTAAAAAATAAAAAAACAAATGGGGAGCTAAACGGGACAAGATAGGACCCTTTTCGCCATTCCAAACCGAGTATGGGTGCTGGGCAAGAAGATAAAAATATTCGACGGGACGGAAAACGAGAATGGATGTCCCAACAGCCCCATCCTGTCCCGTCATGTTGCCATCCTACAACTACTTGGCATGTTCATTAAGTTCGCACCAAGAACAAGACTCATGAATAGTTTCCTGGTCAAATCACATTCATCACTTTTGTGTATCCATCAGATACAGGTTTCTTTGGAGTATTCTTAGGACCACCAAAGCACAAAAATTTTGATTAACTTATTTTTTAAAATTATGTTAGCGTTCTCACAATTAATCATTTATCTATTGACACGTTAAACTTTAGCTTTCAAAGTCTCGTCGCTTTTCTTTTTCTTCCCAAAATTATTACCTCTCATGTGAATCTGATTCACCTAACTTTGGGAAATGTATGGAGTTTCAACTAATGTAAGCGCAAATGATTGCAAAAGAGGTTCAATGTGTGTTTCTTCCATGGGCAAATGTCATGAAAATAAAGCATATTAATTTTAGTGGTTGATAGTGCAATTTTAACATCTAATTGGGATTTGGGTGGGTTGCCTGCTGTCTTCTTTTGTTTGGAGAAGAGAAAAAACCCAAAAAGAAAAGAAGAATGGGGGAAGAGAAGGTTTTTTATATTTTTTGATTGTAAATCGTAAACTCGAATTAATATCTCGAGATAAAAGATTAACAATGAAGTTTCAGAGTTTCTTTAGTCTACACAATATGTACAGAGGGTTGGTTCACAGAAGGCTTACCGACCCTCACATGAGCCACGTGATTAAAAATTGGTTCAAAATTTTCCCGTCCCTCCCTACGTGTGTGATCTGTGGGGTTTCTGTAAAGCCCCATTCTATAATGGTAGCAGGGCTCCAATATGGAAAGTAGAAGAAAAAGCATGTTGTGCAAGAGCGTGGGCTACAGTATTTGCCTTTATCCTTTGACAAATGAACGAATTAATGAAATGAAAGAACACGATAAATTAACAACACAATCTAGAATAGTCCCCTTGCTAGGTGTGGGCAAAAGAATAGTACCGAACTTAGCCAACTAGTTCAGTCCAATTCTGAGCATGTTTTTAATTGATTTTGGTTCTTTGAACGTAGAATCGATCGGTTTCGATTTTAGTTTTGGACCCAGAACCAAGAAATGGAAGCATTTACACTTCTTTAATTTTTAATTTTTTTTAGAATTTTTTAAAAAAAAAATAATAACATTTTCGGTTGACCCAATTAAGTAAGTAATCATTTTTTCTATTTTTTCACTGAACTTAGGGGTCGTTTGATTGGCGGAGTTTTTCATGTAAGTAGGAAAATATTTTCCTACTTTCACTTTTTTGTCTGTTTGATATGCGAAATTTT
>CAIGRT010170866.1:0-36157 GCA_903798405.1 Fraxinus platypoda | reverse complement strand
AATGAAAATTTTAATGTGGACCAAACAGAGCCTAATCAATTATTGTACCAATTTTAGGCCATGTTCGGAAGGGATTAAAAGCCAATTAAAATTGAAAATATGACCGTTATTGAATCCCACTCGTCTAATAAAAGTCAACAATAACGGATATATTTTCAATTTTAATCCGATTTTAATCCCTCTCATACAAGGCCTTAATCAATTATTGTACCATTATTACTGTCATTTTTGACTTCATTCTCAATAAAAGCTAAACCTGGAATCCACTTGTACTTTGCAATGATATAAAAATTGATTTTAATCTTGTAAAAAGTGGAGCCAAACAAACTTTATGAGTCTCGTAACTTTTCAATCACACATTTCATCAACTTCTATCAAAATCTACTAAAAATCTAATTTTAATCCCTATCAAACAGAAGCATAATCACATTTAAAATCGATTCTAAGAAAAGTGATTCATGGTAAATAAAATTCTACATTCCCGAATGTGTCTCAAAACGCTATGGGACGGTTATTAATGTAGGAGACAAATAGATTTTCAAGAAATATTGAAATTATAAAGACATCTAAGATAGCATTCAAACAAGTGGATGCAAAAATCTTGGCAAATAAGAAAGAAAGAAAAAATCAGCCAAACGTATCAAATAGTCAAATTTCTAATCGCAATAGTTGCATATATCAAAAAGTAGATAGGACATTTAGAACGATTCAATATGCTTCTTCAGAATGATCTTCACCTATTTCTTCACCCCACAACGATGAAAACCGGGGGTCACCTATATTCCTGTATCACCCGAGTATTTACAGTCTTGTTGAGTTGATCAACTCCTATCTAATGCTAGAACATTCTCGTTACTTCAACAAAAGAACATGGAACCTGCAACATCCTCGTGCAATCTGGGCAGCTGAGGGACGGGGATACTTTCCTGTCCAGACGAACTTGCAGAAAAATCCTCGAACTTTAGAAACTGTCCCATTTGATGGGCTGCAAGATGTGCATAAAATATTGGTGCAACTGCAATGAAGAAAAGTGGAAAGATGATAAACTTTCTCATCAGGATGATTAATAGGATAGCAAATTTTAGCGAGGACACAAAGTACCTAGTGAGCTCGCATTTGTACTTCTTTGGTTCCTGCATAAACGAATTAAAACAATTACTGAGGCCAATTAAAAGAATACTAATCCACTGGGAAATAAGGAAAAAAAATAAAATATAATAAAACTCTCTCAAGGTCTGAAACTTACACGTATGACAGTGAATGGATAAGATTTTGTAGATCATCAGGAGAGAAACCAATTTCATTAAGCAAGACATGATAATGGGCAGGCCGACTCGTACCCTGTCATTTAAGTTATGCATGGGGGCACATTCAGTAAATAAAAAGTTCAGAGCTGTTAATTAAGAAATTACTGGGGCTTTAATTTAGTTGACAAGAGAAAATGGATAGAAGAATAAAATTTATATAATATCTTTAGTTAACAAATCAAAATCTCAGTCTAGCCTTATAACATTCCAATCATACATGCCAAAGCAAATTCTTAACTCAAAAACACATTAAAGACTTTAAGTTTATATATATAAGATTCAGCATTGCGCATTGAAAAAAATAATGGCGTCAATTAAAAAATAAACTACGTTAGACATTCTTGACATTGAATCCACTAGATGGCCAACAATGGGTAACTGAAAATCACCAAAAATCTGCAATACAGTCATTGGCCAGTGAGATGCTATTGAAGATTGGAAGCAATTGAATTCCGAAGGTCAGGTCAAGTTTCTGTAGCAGCAGTGTGGAAGTCCAGCAAAGATCCAATAAACTGGAAATTGTTCTCTTCTACCTAAAGCAAATGGCCTTCGGTTATATATAAGCAGAGGACTAGGGCTCCTAAGCTGAGATGGTGATGTGGTTGTCACATCTCCTAGTATTCTGAGAAAATGAAATCCTATCTTGCCTACTGATGTGTTTTGTCACATCAGTAGGATTCTGGGTAGATTATACCCTAATTTTCTTCAAAAGTGTCTGCAATAACACCTTTAGCATGGCAAACTCGTGGTTCGGATCACAGAAGATCACGGGTAATAGCATAAATGGCAATGATTTGGACCATTTATTTGAATATTTAGTCTCACTTTCAAGTATTGGTAGCATTCCCTTTTGCAAAAAATAAAAAATAAAAATAAAAAATCGTTGAAACGTCCCTTTTTTACAAGCTTGGGAGGTCTAGGAGTCGGAGTCCCCTGTGAAAGGAACAGAGTTGGGTCCTTCGCCTAAATTGGTTCCATCACTTTGCATTTTCTTAACCCCCAAGCAGAAATCACTCTCATATTCTTCCCATTCTTTAATAGGGCGTTTTGAGGGTTTGCATGATAGATCCCATACAGTTTGATCTTAGCGTTTAGAGGGCTATTGTTCTGCTCTTCCATACTCCAGAACGAACTCAATTTCCAGAGCTATCCATGAATGAATCTCAGGCAGTGTCTACATTGAAAGGCCAACCAGATTCCTCGGAGCAGTACTACCTACCTACGTTACCTGGTCAATGGTACTCCTTAGTCACCAATAACCTAATAACCAACAATTCTTAAAAGAACAATTTCTTTTTTGTCTGATGCTATTAGGGATTCATGCTCAATTTTGAACATGAGGTTAAAATACAGATGTCATTCCACATTGTCAGAAAATTTTCTTCAATTTGACTGCAATTCTTCTCGCATCCTTGGGTATGATATCATGGCTTTCTTGTTGTGTAGAAATAAGTTTGTTAACAAATCCTGAAGGATATGTTTGACACTGCAAATAGATTGATATAGTTGGTTCGATTCCAAGACTATAGTTGTAAATAGATTGATATCTTTCTAATTTATTTGTTAAAAATCTGGTCATTAGGTCTAATATCTCCTAGAAAGATTTTTGCCTATTTCTTTGTACAAAATTAGTGTCCTAATTACAAGTCAAAAATTCTATTCATCTTGATCTAGAGCTCAGGAATTTCTCCTAAGACAATCCTTTTTTTTTTTCTCCTCTTCTCTGAATTTTTTGTAATACCTTGCATTCATTGCCATTTTTTTTAGCCTAGATTGTCCCTCTTTTTACGCGCCCCCCCCCCAAAAAAAAAAAAAATTTGTCTATTACCTCCAAAACCTCAATTCCACCCTAGATTGTCGATTAATCTACCCAAAACATAACTCAATGAAATTCAGATTATTCAGGCATCCTGTTCTGAATGGGAAAAGTGACCTAATTTGGTCTCAAGTGGTTCGAACAAAATTGAAAGGAAAAGGGAAGCTCAACCATTTGACAAGCCCTGTTCCCAGCAAAGAGGATCCAAAATTTGAGGCTTGAGATATGGAGGATTCTTTAATCATGTCATGGCTTTAGGACCCAATGCAACCTGAAATTAATGAAATTGTAAGTTTTTGATCACTGCCAAAGACATGGGATACTGTGAAACACTCGTACTCCTAAGTCAAAGATACAACCTTTACTTTTTAAATTAAAACCAAGATTCATTCCACTAAACAAGGTACAATGTTGGTTACTGCATATTATAATACCTTGATTGGTTTATGGTTTGAACTTGCTAACAAAATCTCAAGATGAAGTGTGGTGATGATGCTACAATCATGTTGAAATTTGTCAAGGGGAAAGAATATATGAATTCTTGGCTGTACTTAACATGGAATTCAATCAAGTCCGAGTGCAAGTACTATGAAAGGAAGAAGAGAATAGAGCGAAGTTTTCTTCATTATTTGAGCTAAGAAGGGAAGAAGGATTATGATGCTAGACTCCCCTGTTGCTAAAGGATTTGTGCTGGTCGCAACAAAGAAGCCATCTTCGAATAGCTTCGGTGTTCCAAAGCAGAATCATGATAGTAGAGAACCACCAAAAAATACACATGAATGTTGGTGTGACTTTTGCAAGAGGTCCAAAAACACTAGGGTGACGTGTTAGAAATTGAACGGAAAGCTATCATTTGGTAGAAATAACAAGCAGAAGTAGTATATCCCACAAAACAGCTGAGCAAACATAGTTGTTACAGATGAATATTGAGAGCTTCAAAATAATCATACTTCAATAGGAAAACTATTCGTTTGTGTTCATTTGCACACTTGGGTTAACCATAATTCATCTAATGCTTTTAGTGCATCAAACGACTGTAAATCACACGATATCTAGGTTGTTGATTCAAGTGCTACTAATCACATTACTAACTTATCACATCTGTTCACTATGTACACCCCATCTCATAGAAAACAAAAAATAAAAGTTGCAGATGGTACATTGGCTTCCATTGCAGGGAAATGAACCATTTCCACCACTTCCGTTTTCTCATTAAAATCTGTATTTCAAGTGCCTAAATTTTCTATTAATCTGGTCTATTCATAAACTCACAAAAGACCTGACTTGCAATGTTATATTCTTCTCTGATCATTGTGCCTTTCAGGAAATAGTTATCAGGAAAAAATTGAATAACGATATTTATCATTATGATGATGAAACATTGGTGATGAGACAATCTGTGGAATAATGAAATTGAACAGTTCAATTTTTACGTGAGTGGAATGAGAGAGAGAGAAATGTGAGTGATAATGAGTTACTACATCATCAATGTTCCATCGTCGTGATGATAAATATCATTACTCGAAAAGATTAGGCTTGATAAGGAGAGTGAAGAACTTTATTTCTTGGATACTGGTTGTGATGGAAAATGGAGATCATTACCTCTATCTCATTTATCTAAAAGGCTCTCACCAAATAAATTTCAAATTTGGCATCTTCATTTAAAACATCCATCCTTCTAAGTTTTTATAACCATGCTTCGTGCTTTATTCAAAGGTGTGGATGAAAAATCTCTTCAATGTGAAATATGTCAATTTGCCAAACATCGTGTTTCATTCCCATTAAGTTCTAATAAGTTTATATATCAATTTTCATTGATTCATAATAATGTGCGGGGACCCTCTAGGATTCCACATATTCGCGGAGCTCATTGATTTGTTTATTTTTTTGATGTTTATACTAGTGTCACTTGGTTGTTTCTCATGAAAAATAAATCTAATGTTAGTATAATTTTTCCCAAAAGCCTAGAACTCTTTCAAAACCAATTTGATGCCCACGTCAAATTTTTTAGACAATGGACCAAACCGATTTGGTTTGGTTCGATTTCAATGATTGGAATGGATCGGTTTGGATTGGAATTTATCCTAACCGACTAAGTCGATTTCGGTTATGGGTTGGACTCAAAACCAAACTAACCCGAACCAAGCCCAGGCCCACTTAAATGTGTCTTTCTTGGTGTTCTCCAACACATGAAGGGTATAAGTGTTACCATCCAAAGTCCAAAAAATTCTTTACAAAAGATGTTTCATGTGCTAAAAACATCTTTTTATTTTTTTGGAAATCTTATCTCTTGAGGAAGAGTTCATTAGAAAATATGATTAGTCTTATAGAGTGTTTGGTAGGAATTTTTGGGGGANGAACCAACAGAGAAAATTGCATCAACTACAGAGGAACAGGTTAGATTCCTTGTCATGTACATTTTTGGTTTTTCAGTGTTGAATTGTTGTGATTCTATGATTGCATACCAATTGATTAAGCAATGACCGTATTATGAGTGTGTTTGGTAGAGATTTTTGGGGGAAGAATTGATTTTTGAATAGTGATATGATGGGAAATGTGTGGTTGAAAAAGAAAGAAAAAAGTATTGATGTGATGGAAAATATTATTTTATTGAAGAATGTGTGGTTGAAAATGAGAATTGATTTACTGTAGAAAATGAGAATCTGTACCAAACAGGCTCTTAGTTTCCCTAAAATTGACCTTGCAAACTCTAAAATTCAATAAAAACCAGCAACTACCCTTTCAAATCTAGATACAACAATCACTACGTCATCAAATTTTGATCCACTTTCTCCTAAAATTACCAATAATGAGAAAACACGAAAACATGGTCCTACTTTGCTATTGCTAGTCTATTCAAGGAGGGTTGAGCTTAAAACTAGTGCAAGCTCAAGAATCTAATCATACAATAAGCAATGAAAGTCTTCCAAGTTTCCTTTCACCACAAAATCTCCCTATCGCGGAGTTGACAGACTTTGATATTCCAATCACCATTTAGAAAAGGCATGCGAAAATGCACGTGCAAACCTACAGCAAACTTTATTTCCTTTAAAAGACTTTCATATTCACATAGAGCATTTTTCACAAAACTACACCATTAAAATTCCTTAAATCCAAGAGGCACTTAAGAGTGCAGAATGAAAAAAAAGCTATGAGTGAAAAAATTAAAGCACAGAAAAAATGAGACACGGGATGTTATCAAGCCCCAATCTGATGCCCCATTAAAAAGTTTTTTTAGGGGAAAAATGAGTTTTGGAATAACGATTTTTTGAAGAATGTGTAGTTAAAATATTGGAAAAAGTTTTAGATTTACGTGTAAAAGATATTTTACTGTGAGAATATGTGATTGAAAATGAGTTTTATAAAAAACATTTTTGGAGAATGGTAGACAAATAAAGGCTAATATACCAAAAGGAAAAAGACTAATGGGATGCAAATGGAATTCTACTGTAAAATATAATACTAATGGTACTTTGAAGAGATATCAAGTGAGGCTTAAAGCAAAGGGGTACACTCAAACGTATGGGGTAGACTAACAAAAACATTTGCTCCGTTGCAAAAATGAATATTATTAGGGTTTTGTTGTCCTTAGCAGCTCACCTCCAATGGTCCTTGCAGCAATTTGATATAAAAAATGCATAGTTACATGGTGATTTGAAGGAAAAAATCAATATGGAGGCACCTGGCTTTACCACAAGTTTTAGGGTTAATAGTGTATGCAGGTTTGTAGGAAATCCCAAATTGATTCCAATTTGAATGGGTATATAATTAGGAAGATTGTTGGAGATTTTATTTACCATAATTAGAATATTGTAAATTGATTAGAATTCTTTTTCCTTATTTTATTTTCTTTCTTCTACTATAAATAGTAGAAGTCATGTATTGTACATGAATAACAATGAAGAAAACGTCCAAATAATTTTCCTCTGTTTTTCATCTTCATCGTTTTTCTAGTTTTCATGGTATCAGAGCAGGTCCGATGACAGAAACAGGTGACAATAACAGAGGGTCAATGACCTTTGAATCTCTCAATGAAGAAACGAAGGCTATCTCTGCCGAAAGTGGAGGAATTGAAAGTTCATCCTTTCACCTCACGGTAGTAAAATTGGACGGAAAAAAACTATAGAGAATGGGCTCAATCTATCAAACTAATCATTGATGGAAAATCAAAACTTGGGTACCTGACCGGAGAGACTAAGATGCCAGCCTCAACCGACACAATTCTCCTTCGAAAATGGCGATCAGAGAATTCCATGGTGATTGCTTGGCTTATCAACTCTATGAAGCCCTCAATTGGAAAAACATGCGTGTTCCTACCCACCGCAAAAGACGTATGGGGAGCTGTGAATGAGACTTGCTCTAAATTTGAAAATTCAGCTCAGATTTTCGAAATTAAATCCAAACTGTGGCAAACCAAGCAGGGAGAAAGGGATGTGATCGATTACTACCTAGAGATGACTGCATTGTGGCAAGACCTCGACCTGAGTTCGGAGGAGAAGTGGATTTGCCCAGAAGATTGTGCCTATTACTGGAAAAAATTGGATAATGAGAGAGTTTTTGAATTCCTAGCTGGGCTCCACCGGGACTTCGACGATGTTAGGCGGCGAATTCTCGGTTGGCAGCCACCACCGTCACTGCCGGAGGTCTTCGCGGAAGCGAAGCGAGAAGGAAGTCGACGGAAGGTCATGTTGAATACAACCAGTATGTTTGGGATCGAAGGCTAAGGTATAGCAGTGAAAGGAGTTGGGCCTCCCAAGAATGGGCCTTCAAAATTTAAAATAGGCCCATCAAACTTCCAACATGAGGCTGGAACTTATATTGGACCCATTACCTTAATGATGGGCCTGGAGGTATGGGCTTATATCAAAAGGGGATAGAAAATAGGTTAGGTTCAAAACAAAAGAGTCGACCCTGGTATGAACACTGCCGCAAGCCAGGACACAAAGAAGACACATGTTGGGATCTACACGGAAAGCCAGCTGATTGGAAACCTAGGCAAAATAACAAAAATCGTAGCTATCAAGCATCTATTGAGTATTCAATAGAAAAAACTAAGGGCTCCAATGGTGCTTTTAATCCCGAGCAGATGGAGCAGCTCTACAAAATGTTCTCTACACTCCAACTGTCAAGTCAAACCTTTACAAATAATCCTTCAAGTTATCTAGCCCACAGAGGTAATTTTTTGCGAGCATTAAACTCCACCATTCAAACTAAAACGTCATGGATCATTGAATCGGGAGCTTCTGATCATATGACGGACTCTTACCACCTATTCACTTCATACTCAACATGTGCTGGCAATCTTAAAGTTAAAATTGTAGATGGTTCCCTATCCACTGTCGCAAAAAAAGGGAGTATTCAAATTTTTTATTCTATAACACCGGAATATGTCCTCCATGTTTCAAATTTATCATGCAATTTACTATCTATAAGCCAGTTAACAAAAACTTCCAATTGATCTGCTAAATTTCTTCCATCTTACTGTGTTTTTCAGGACCTATCATCGGGGAAGACGATTGGCAGTGCTAAGGAAAGTGAAGGACTCTACTACTTTGAAGAGGCTGATGTGAGTAAACGGCGTCAAATTAAAGTTTGTGATTCTGCGTCTGTCCTTAGAAATAGTGAAATTATGTTATGGCACTTTAGAATGAGTCATCCCAACTTTCAATACTTGAAACG
This sequence comes from Fraxinus platypoda, assembly GCA_903798405.1. Taxonomy (NCBI): domain Eukaryota; kingdom Viridiplantae; phylum Streptophyta; class Magnoliopsida; order Lamiales; family Oleaceae; genus Fraxinus; species Fraxinus platypoda. Next base: position 27,355 of record CAIGRT010170866.1, on the reverse strand, counting down.
TGTTTTTCCTTCTCTTTTTTTGAATAAAAGACCAGTTGATTTACAATGTGAAATTTGTGAACTTGCAAAACATCAATGTACATCATTTCCAAAATCCACATACAAACCATCAAAGCCATTCACCATGATCCACAGTGATGTATGGGGTCCCTCACGAATTCCAAACCGTAATCATGCCAAATGGTTTGTTACATTCATTGAAAATCACACTCGAATATGTTGGGTTTATTTGCTAAAATAAAAAATTGATGTTCATTCCGTGTTCATCACCTTCCACTCTATGATTCAAACACAAATTCAAATTTTACACACCAATAATGGCACAGAATACTTTAATAACATCATGGGAGACTTTCTGCAAACTCATGGCATAATTCACCAAAGCTCTTGCGTTGACACTCCCCAACAAAATAGGATTGTCGAACGAAAAAATAGACATCTCCGAGAAGTTGCCCGTGCCTTAATGTTTACTACAAACATGCCAAAAACGTTCTGGGGGGATGCAGTCCTTACATCCACCTATCTAATCAATCGGATGCCTAGCCGTATCTTAAACTTGGAAACACTGCTCCAAAAATTTCAAAAATATTTCCCAAATTCTCGTCTCAACTCCAATATTTCCTTAAGAGCGTTTGGATGCACCGCATTCGTTCATGTTCACTCTCATCACCGAAGTAAACTTGACCCTCGAGCAATTAAATGCGTTCTGATTAGATATTCTCCTACACAAAAAGGCTACAAATGATATGATCCTTCCACAAAACGGGTCTTGTAAGTATTGATATCACCTTCTACGAAAATATCTCATACTTTAAGAACGCCTCTCTTCAAGGGGAGATCTCATATGAAGATTGATTTCTCGATCTCAGTCTCTCCTCTCTTGATATGTCACCTACTCCACCAACTGATATGCCATTAACAGATGTCATCGACTCCACCAATTGATGTGTTATTAACAGAAGGAAACTTGAATCCAGGGAGAGAAGTAGAAAAACAAAACGATAAGGAAATACAAGTTTACTCCAGAAAGAAAATTAAAGTACTCAGAGAATCTCACATCTGAAATACCAAGAGAGTCTGAACCGATGGTAGCTCCAAATGCCCACAAAGTATCAGAATGTCCTGATGCTGACTTACACATTGCTTTCAGAAAACAAAAACGGTTATGTACACTTCATCCTATTTCAAAATTCATATCCTATAATACCCTATCTACAGGATTTCGTGCTTTTACATCTCACCTTAACAAGATAATGATTCCAAGAAATATTCAGGAAGGAACTTCCAAAATGGAGAGAAGCAGTATTGGAAGAAATGGGAGCGTTGGAAAAAATGAAACTTGGGAAGTGATGGACTTGCCACAGGGGAAGAAACCCGTTGGATGCAAATGGGTCTTCAATGTAAATTATAAAGTCGATATGACAATAGAAAGGTATAAAGTTCGGTTGGTTGCGAAAGGATACACACAAACCTACGGCATTGACTACACAAAAACATTTGCACCAGTAGCAAAGCTAAATACAATTCGGGTTCTTCTATCACTAGCGGCAAATTTGGATTGGCCACTTTAGCAACCCAACATTAAAAATGCATTCTTAAATGGGGAATTGGAAGAAGTATTCATGACATTACCACGAGGTTTTGGCAAGGAAAATGAAAGAAACCAAGTATGTAAACTAAAGAAGTCGTTATATGGACTCAAACAGTCACTGAGAGCATGGTTTGACAGATTTGCAAAAGTGTTGAAAAGACAAGGATATCACCAAGGACAATCATATCACATTATGTTTATTCGAAATTTTGAAGATGGTACTAAAACGATTCTGATCGTCTACGTCGATGACATTATCCTGATAGGTGATAATATGATAGAGTTGGAGAGATTAAAGAAGAGCATTGCCGCTGAATTCGAAGTGATTTGGGTTCAATGAGATATTTCTTGGGAATGGAAATTGCTAGATCAAGACAAGGAATCAGCGTATCACAACGAAAATATGTACTTGATCTTCTAATTGAAACTGGTATGCTTGGATGCAAACCGAGCGATACACCTGTAGATGTAGGAAAAAAACTAAGGACGGAGAAGTTCAAGTAGAAGTCGATAGATATCAAAAACTAGTGGGAAAATTAATCTACCTGTCACACACCAAACCCGACATCACATTTGTTGTTAGTCAAGTTAGCCAACACATGCATTCCTCAAAGGAAAGTCATCTAGAGGCTGTCTATAAAATACTCAGATATCTCAAGGGCTCCGCAGGAAAAGGGTTACTCTTCAAAAGGAGTGAAAGAAAAGAAGTTGAAATCTATACAGATGCGGATTGGGCAGGATCGATTGACGATAGGAGATCTACTACTGGTTATTGTACCTTTGTATGGGAAAATCTAGTAACCTAAAGAAGCAAAAAAAAAAAAGTGGTAGCAAGAAGCAATGCTGAAGCTGAATTTAGAGCTGTCGCACAAGAAATATGTGAAAGACTGTGGTTGAGAAAGCTCCTGGAAGAATTACATATCACAATAAAGTTGCCAATCAAACTCTATTGTGATAATAAAACAACCATCAATATTTCTCAGTTCAACACGATCAAACTAAACATGTAGAGGTGAACAGACATTTTACTAAGGAAAAGGTTGAGGGAGGAACTATTTGTATGACCTATGTCCCCACGCAAGCATAAATTACAGATATCTTCACTTACTAAAACAAAAATTCGATGATTTCATCTCCAAGTTGGATATGATCTTATGATCCAACTTGAGGGGGGTGTAGGAAATCCCGAATTGATTCTGAATTGATTGGGTATATAATTAGGAAGTTGTTGGAAATTTTATTTACCATAGTTAGAATATTGTAAATTAATTAGAATTCTTTTTCCTCATTTTATTTTCTTTCTTCTATTATAAAAAAATAGGAGTTATGTATTGTACATGAATAACAATGAAGAAAACGTCCAAATAATTTTCCTCTGTTTTTCATCTTCACTGTTTTTCCTGTTTTCAAGGTAAAATAAAGTTCTACGCAGGTTGAAGAATCTCCTAGAACATGGTTTGAAAATTTTACCCACACAATAAAACAGATGGGATTCAAACAATCATAAGGTGATCATACACTCTTCATCAAGAAATCAAAAGGGAGTAAAACTACTGTCGTGATTGTTTATGTTGATGATATCATCGTAACAAGGGATGATCGTAACGAAATTGAGAAGCATAGAAAGTAGCTGGCAAAAGATTTGAAATAAAAAAATTGGAAAAGCTTAAATACTTCTCGAGGATTGAAGTGACGTACTCAAAAATTGCATATTTGTTTCCCAACAAAAATACATTCTTGACCTACAATAGGAGATAAGGATGCTAGGTTACAAGCTTTCTGAAATTCCAGTTGAACAAAATCAAAAGCTGGGATAAGCTATAGAGGATACAAAGGTAGACAAGGGGAGATATCAAAGATTCATTGGGAAACTCAAATATTGCTCATGTTGTGTGGTAACTCTGTTCGTGCATTCTCCAAGAGTGTCTAGAAATTGTTCATTGAATCTTACAACATTTGAAGTCTACACCAATAAAATGTGTTCTTTTCAAAAATAACTAAGAACTGAGTATAGAAGCCTACATGGATATAGATTAGGCAGGTATGTCAACTTCTGGGTATTGTACCTTCCTAGGAGGAAAACTGATGACGTGGATTAAGAAACAGGTTGTTATAGCTAGATCAAGTGCTAAAGCAAAATCAAAAGCTATGTCACATAGAATTTGTGAGCTTCTATGGCTCAAAATTATCATAGAAGACTTGGGAATCAAGTGGGAAGGAAGTATGAAGTTATACTGTGATAATAAGTTTGCAATTAGCATGATCGTTGATGGATATTGAACTAACGAGAGGAGAGGAAATTCGATATTTTTATCTAACCATAACAATTTTTACAGGGCTCAATATATAGCCAAAGTTTAATACAAAAATAATATATCTAATCATCATCTTTTGTACCTACTCCTACAATGTCATACTAGACAATACATAACTTGTAGTAGCTTAAACCAGCCTAACTTTACATCGTTACAAAGAGTTAGACACAAACCAAAATATGTAACCAAATGACAACCAAAAATACTTTTGTTTAAAGACAACAAAAGTGTCACATTACTCGACTACTTCAACACTCCTCCTTGACACTTTTGTTGGAAACACAAAGACATTCTCTTAGTATTTCAAACCTTTCCTTTGGTAATGCCTTAGTCAAAATGTCGGCATACTGATCAGCAGAACAATAGTGCAGCAGCTTCACTTCAAGATGTTCTTGTGCTTCTCTAATTGCATGATACTTGATCTTGATGTGTTTTGTTCTACCATGAAACACTGGATTCTTAACCATAGCAACAGCTGACTGATTGTCACAATAAATCACAGTTGCTTCAGTTTGTTAGTAGTTAAGATCCTCCATAACTTTCCTCAACCAAATAGCTTGATTTGTTGCTTCAGAGGCTGCAATATACTCTGCCTCTGCAGTTGATTGAGCAACCGTTTTTTGCTTCATTGAGTTTCAACAGATAATACTCGAACCCAAGTAAAAACATATCCTGAGGTACTCTTCATATCATCAAATGAACCTGCCCAATCGCTGTCTGTATACCCAATCAAGTCTAGCTTTTCTGACTTTTTGAACCAGATTCCCATATCAGCATTTCCTTTGATATATCTAAGAACTCTCTTTGCAGCTTGGAAATGCATTTCAGTTGGTTCTTGTCTGTATCTGGAGAGCAGATTTGTAGCAAAGGTAATATCAGGTCTTGTAATGGATAAATACAAGAGACTTCCCACCAAGCTTCTATAAATCTTTTCATCAGTTTTCCTACCTCCATCATCCTTTATCAACTTCTGATTTTGCATCAAAGGAGTGCTCACTGTGCTGCAGTTTTCCATGCTAAACTTCTTTAGCATTTCCTTGACATATCTCCTTTAACAGATGAAAATCCCTTCTTGAGACTGACTTATTTCCATGCTGAGGAAGTAATGCATTTTTCCAAGATAGGTCATCTCAAATGCTTGCTTCATTTCATCTTTCACTTGCTCAATTAGCAAGGCTGCTGCCGGTTATTAACAGATCATCAACATATAGAGAGATGACAATCACTTCCTTCTCCAAATGCTTGATATAGAGTGTTTGCTCATTAACTTGTAGTAGCTTAAACCAGCCTAACTTTACATCGTTACAAAGAGTTAGACACAAACTAAAATATGTAACCAAATGACAACCAAAAATACTTTTGTTTAAAGACAACAAAAGTGTCACATTACTCGACTACTTCAACAATCGTACTAAACACATAGAAGTAGATCTATATTTTATTAAAGAAAAAGTAGATTGTGGTCAAATTTGCACCCTCTACGTCCCAACAGATTGACAGCTTGTGAAAAAAGATTTTGTTTGTTACATTCCTTCAAGAGAAATGTCACCTAAATGTTCAAGAAGATAATAATATTATATTATATCATAGAAGTAGCAGTCTTTTGAGAACTTCTCTAAGAGAGGGACATCACATACAAAAATCCTATTACTCAGTGAAAAGAGACTGTTGCAAGCTCATTACTCAGTTGTGCCTAGAGAGGTTAGCTACTGGGTAAGGTCGTTCATTCTGCCTCACTCAGTCAGAAATTCTGCCTTGCTCGGCCTCCATTGCTCAACAGTCAGCTTCTTGTATCTGTGGATCAGCCTCCAAAGATATTCTGCTGTGAATCTTCTTAGTAGGTCTTTCATTATGGTCATTATGAAGCACGTCTTCTGTTGTCACTATTTCACGGTAGATCCTATATAATAAACTTCCTATCATGATTAGGTAATATGTTTTCTATCAGGGTTCTTCGGCCAATAGGTCTTTCATTATGTGTCTTCTGCTTGGGTTGTTCATTTCTACTCTGATAATTACAATAATACCATATGTCATCTTCTTCAAATTACAACAATACTGGTCATATGATCTGGATGATTGTATGCTTTTAAGAACTTATAAATGTACTTACTCAAGAAACTTCATAAGCAATACTTAGCTTCTGTTTGGCTAATTTATAAATTGTTCAAACATCATTTTTAACCACACATTCCAATAGACATAGAAGTATTATTCGCTTATCCACAACTCATTTCTATCTATTTATAAATTAAACCATTTATAATTTTTTTCCCAAACAAAGGCTTAAGCATTTGTTGTCAAATTTTAGGCTTTCTAAAGTCTTTAAATTGTCTCACACATAACCAACAAACTCCAATTTCTGGTCAGCTCGACAAAGGAAGAAATTCTCCTCTCTTTCTAATCAAGATACACTCTTAAAGGAGTGGATAAAGGGAAATCAAAGGTGGTTGTGGTGGTACCTCCAATGCTAGGGTTCACTCAAGCATCATGCCCAAGCAACACTGTGGATCTCCTTGATTGCAGTCACGGACAAAAAATATTGGGTCCCAAGGAATAACAGGAGGCTCTAGGTGATAGTAATGAGGTGGTGGAAACTGACTTTTTTTATAATTTTTAAGGCAAATGTAGCAATTTCAGAGGACCAAGTATGTAGAGGCAAGCTAGTAGAGATCAATAGATTCCTAAGAGAAATGCTCAACTACAACAGTGTCGAACTGTGAGCTTGAAGGATAAAAATGATAGGCAGGCATGGAGATTGTCCATCTCAACCTTCATAAGGCAATGATTGGCTCCAAGAGGCAACTGAGGCGAAAGCTCTGCAAACATCCAAGGCCCTTGCAGAGTACAAAGAATTTGCTGACTTCCTCTACCAAGATGAAGCTTGAGCACGGACTTGGAAAATGTAGAAGTTTTGGCTACACCTAATAATTTAACTTCTCACATCAGGCCTGTAGGCGCCATCATTTTGCCACATAAGCATGGGTACAACAAAAACAATTATGAGGTACAACAGAAAGATGATGTAAATCGTTTGTAAATATACACCCTTGTCCGTGTGTACAATTTTTCTGGCAACCAAAAATGGAAGGACGGGGTAAAAAAAATGAGAAGGATCCAATCACTGGGTGGTCTCCAATAAAAGAAGAGAACCACTACGTTGCAATATAGGTAGAGGGAAGGATAATAATAACTTACAATCATCCCTGCATGAGAACACATGAAGAAATCATACTTTGTGGGATGAACAACTTTGGTGTCCACAACAGTACCTGCAGAGGTAGAGAGAGATGTCAATGTTTGATTTGCAATGAAATAGGAGCAAATTGATGAAAAGAAACAGACCAGGTGGGACATTTCCAGGGGCAGCAGATTGAAATAGTTTAGTGTGATGATTCTTTTGAGCCACTATCAAAGTGAACTTTGGAACGTCAACCTCGCCAAGATGCTGATAAGCCTGCAATAGCAAAACCTTAGGACATCTGAATCAAAGCTGTATAAATGAACTTACACCAAAGGGCAGCAACATTTTTTACTGAATACGTCTGCTTCTATTAGTAGATGTATAAAAAAGATCAACAAGTTAGTTTGCTTATATACAAAATTTTGGAAATCAAACCAAAATAGATTAATCATATTTTTTGAAGATTCTTTTTAATAATACCGCAATTTTAAAAAAATAATAATAATAAATAAATAAAATAACCCCAACACAATGATGTTAGAAGGAAAGAAACACAAAAAGGGCTGATAGAATCTCATTCAAATTTTCATGGAAGCCAAAAACAAAAAGTACCTTGATCATTTGGTCAAGTTCATTCGTCATAACTTGAGCAAACTGTGATTCATTCACACCATCCCTGAGAGAAGTTGAGACCCATAAAGAATGAAAATGAACAAAATATGTCAAGTGCATATTCACAGTTATCTATATAAGCCCGATCACTTAACAATAAAGAACATCCTTGAAAGAGTGCTCAAATTTGATACAATGTTTGATAGCTGGAAATTATTAACACGCTTTCTAGTTGGTACTTAATTGGGTATAATTATAATTGAAGAAAAATACGTAAATTAAGATAGGAGCAAATTGAGAAACTCGGCATCTATTTGACAATAACTTGAATAGTTCAAAATTTCACTTTGAACATGTAAAAACTAGTAGAAAATTTGCAGAAGCATAACATTTGAAATGGAAGGTTAGGATGCCAGTTCATCATCTACATAAAGCTTTGATTCAGCATCACAAAATGAACAAATGCAAAGATGTATAATGTACAACGGTGAGAGGTATGTATACAGATAGATAGATATTAAATTAGAAAATGAAAAGATTGTAATGCACATACACGCAAACACACTATTGTCATAATGAGTCTTACCTGAAAACAACAATCTGAGATGGTTTGCGCCTATTGCTGATTTGATAGAAATCTAGAAGCAGTTCCCTAAAGCACGATAGAGTGGTATTCCTTCGGCATCACAAAGTATTATAATTGTGAAAGAGACAGAAAAATCGTTTCAAATTAGTACCTCATAATGCCATCATCCTCCCCATTTGCTAAAGGCTTGAATAAAGATTCAATCATCTCCACCTTTGAAGCTTGGGTTCGCACAGCTGCCCTATACCTTGATATCAGTGGCCAAGGTCGAGATCCTACAACCTGGACAAAATAAATTGATGTAGTGTCTAGCATATCTAGAATGTGGTGACAGAGTACTGCAAACAACTCTACAGGCATCAAGAATTACAGCCGCAATGGAAGGGATATCTGATCGACCAGGAGACCCATGTGAGACATCCATTCCTAAGATCATTGTTGGTGTATCCTTGATGAGGGGAATGCCACGAGAATGCTCTATTGCTAACAATGAATTGATCCCCCCTAGCTACAAAGGAAATTGGAGAAAAATCAAATGAAAAATATGATGAATGAGAAAGCAAAACATGATTAGTTTTTATGAGTTCTGATTGATAAATTACCTTGGAATTGATTTTGAGAAGTATGTTTGTGAGGTACTGTTCATTGATCTTAATAGGAGAAATGCATTGGGTAACAATACCCAAGCTACACAGACATTTTTTCTTCCAAGGTCCTATATGTTATTGCCCGATTTTTTTTTCCAATATAAAGAGGAAGTTTGTGATTAGTACGAAACAATATAAACTTACTACTATGAGACAAAAGATTTGATACCATAAATATCAGAGTTTTTTCGCTCCGCCAAGACACAAAGAAGAAACTCAGGAGGGTCAGGTAACTTGGTCATTAGCCGTTCGAACATCTTTTCTACACGTATCACAGGCCCAGCTATTCTAGATTGAGAATCTTCTTCAAGTAATGTATATGGGCGTTCAATATGCTGAAGTGAAAAGGAAACAAAAAGATTTTAAATGGTAATTAAGAAAGCAAATGAAACATAATCGAAAAGAATTATTTACAGCTTACAATGCCCTTGTTCCTCCCACAATTGATAAGTTCCCTTGAAATATAGCTTATATCACAACTTGAAGAGAAGTTGACAATTGCCCAGCTGTCAATCCATGTGGCTCTATAAAGTTTCTGCAAAAGAGAAAACTTAAAATGGTCAATTGATAAGTTAGAAAATATAACCATTGTCTACAACGGAATTAAAATTTTAAAATTAAGCAAAACAGAATATGGACTACAAATATCAATCTCTATGCCTCTGCTTTTTATGCCCTTCCCTGCCAAAAAAAAAATTAATTAATTACCGTGTAGAAGACAAAAGACAGTACCTTGTTATTGAAGTTCCAACGACCATTACGGGGAAAGCAATCTTCACCTCCGCCAACCTTTAACTGCAAGTAGAAGAACATAGAACAATCGTAAATCTTCAATGTAAAAGAATCTACCCAAGGATCATCAAAAGACAATCAATTACCACCTTGGGTGCCTCGAGGACCCGGCCATCAACTTGAGTAAGCTGCTTTTCGATTGAAATGCCACAAGCAGCAAGGAGTGGGCTGTCATCATAGCAATAGTTCCTCACGGCCTGTAAAGTTTCAAGGTAGAAGAGAAACTGCAGTATTAAATAAAAAGAAGAAAAGGAATTGGCAGAACCACTTACATCAGTTATAACTTTAATTTTGTCCAGAGGCTTCAGCCTTGATTTTTCAATTAAAGATGCTTTCTGCGTCAGTGATAATGCTTTTGTGTATCTTTGTAGAGGAACCAAATAGCACAGCTGATAGAAGAAAGAAAGCAGGAAACTAATTTTTTGAAAGAGGCTAAGGAGTTGTGAAAGAAAAACAGAGATAATTCAGATTATAGGACATAACTACAGAAAGAATTTCGCACCTCCAGCGGCAGATAGATCGGTCGTTTTGGTTTTCCAACATCAAGGCACGGCATGAAGGCTGAATGTTTAAGTTCTATGCCACGGTGTTTGGTAAAATACTCATACACGGTAATTTCAAAAGTCTCCCCTCGGTCATCACTACGATTACCGTTTCTCAATTTCAACGTAAAACTGGAAACGTGAATCACTGTCAAGAGTCTTTCAACTGCAAGGAATGAAGATAAAACTCTGCAAAGTTAGTAACCACTCACAACTGCTGATGACAAGGGTTCTCACTGAAACCAATGATCTTGAACTCCATATTATTATGCCTGGCTTTAATCCTCATATTCTTCAGCGTCTTTTTTGCCTATATGCAGTCTCAACATTATTAATAAAATGGATTGGAAGGAATAGCAAGTGGAAAGTTACAGCAAGGAGTTGATAGTTGTTTACCTTTGCCCAGTCAATATAACAATGTTCTCTCACATTTTGGTTAGCAAGAAGGAAATCTAGTACAGGTCCAGGTGTCAAGATAACAGTTGTAGATACATCTGTACCAAGAAATTTAAGCAGCATTAAAAATTCAAAATGTTCACTGAAAAGAATCGCTGTTGTAAGATAAAATTAAAAATTTACCCATATTCAGAGAAAAGCCACCAAGATTCGGACTAAAGCTGGAATGAAATCCTCTTACACCAGTCACACCCCCTCCAACATCAGAGAACATCCGTGAGTCATCATGAAAGAATGATTGTCTCACCAAAAAGCACCCTCTGCATCCAACATTCATGTTTTATGCAACAAGTTGATAACAATTTTTCAAATACAACAAAGAAACTGATATTTAATTATGCCTATTAGCAGCTTCTTGTCTGAGTATAACATCTAGCACCCTCACTGCATCTTGAACTCTTTCTGGTTCAGCTCCTTGAAGGTCAAAAGAAATAAATTTCAACGGTACTTTGGCTGCATAACTGATCTCTACTTTAAATGTTTTTGTCTGTAGAGAGTGCTTAGACCTTTTACCAGACTCACTCAGGCTCCCGTTATGAGAAGGGCTCCCACTAACACAAACAAAGGATTCTGCTGGGTTAAAACTATATGTACTGTGAAGTCGGAAAAAATAAGCACAACGTAAACATATAAGATCATAGAAATCACCTTTTGCCAATAGACTCCTCAAGAATTATCGTGAACTCCAAGCTGTTTTGTGGTAATGGCCTCGCTGTATACAGACTATGTGCCCCATCATATGCAAAACTCTTCCCAGCAAGTTCAGAAGAGTATGTTTGGTAAAGCTTATCAATGACTTTTCTCCCAATTCCCTTGCCATCAACAGCTCTTCCATCATCATAATGAATGGAAACCTGCATACATGATGAATCATATAGCTTCATGCTGTATCATAAAGACCTGGATAAAACAAGGAGTGGGTAACAGGTAAGTGTACGCTGTAATGGTAAAAAGTTTCATCGGGATTTTTGATAGAAGCTTTAAAGTGATTTGTGAGCAGAGAGATGTGTTGTCCAGAAGTCCCAAATCCAGGCCGGCTAATTATAGACCGGTTGGGCAGGTCCACTTTTTCTACCTTCACACTTGGTGGTGTAGTTGGTGATAGTGAGGGTAAAGACAGGGAATTATCCTTCTCTTCACCAGCCTTTTCCATTTTCCTAGTTAAATAAGTAACCTAAAATAGTAAAGCAACAAATTTTCATAAGCATCGTCCTTTTAACAACCATACCAAAGCAAGGAAACAAGATTAAGTACATGTAAGTGTAATGCCCTAGATCCAATAAATTTTGGAAGTAAATACTTTTAATATGATTAATGCATTATTATTTATTGCAGATCTCTTATTTAATTGAATTATTGTTCTGACAAATTAAATTAATAGAGTCCTTAGATTTTAAATCTTGATAAATTGTTAATCACAAGGAGTTGTGATCTATGAAGCACCGACACAAACACGTGATCTTTGAAAAAAGTACTAACACGACACGTTGATTAAATTCTTTAAAATTCTTCATTTATATAGTATAAATTTAGTTTTATATTTATTATTAATTTTTCTTGCCGAAATTTTTTAAATATGAATACCTATTTATTATTTAATAATTAAATTAAGTTAAAAATATATAATTTTTTTATAAAGGAAAAAATGACCATGACAGAGTGTTCGAGAAGTATCGATATCCGACACACGTCGGACACCCAAAGCTACCCTAGTTAAAATATCCATGATACAAAGGTTATGAATGTGATAAACAAATTACATATGATGGAATCTTAAATTAGCCGTGATCGTAAGTAATAACCTAATACAGATATCGTTATTGCGAATAAGACCAGCATGTGTGACATTTCTCGCTTATGAAGTGAGTAACTGATCCCACGAGCTAAAATGTAGTGATATTTAAATGGATGCATGGATATTTTGTTAAGAGAACAAAACATTGAAGACCCGCATAGAGATCAACATGTATAGCAACTTGAGCGTCAATAGTTAATCTCTAACGTTCGATGGTTAAATTAGTCCTTCAACTTGAAGTCATCACAATGCATTACAAGAGTCGTCAATACGACATCGTTCAAGTATATCAAAAATTATATAAAAGTTGTAAATGATCAATAAAGAATTCGTCGCTCTTTGATAGTAAGAAATTATGATCTACTTTCATTCAGTTAAATTGATAATAAAATCATTGGCCAATGTGAATTCATATATCGAAAAGAGTTTCAACGTTTATTGAGTTAGGAGTGGGATGAAGGTTATGATCGATGGTCTAGATTGACACTTTCATAACCCGTTATTGATCGAATCATATTTACAAAGGGATTATAGTTTCACGTTAAACGAACAAATTTTATTTTGTCATTCCACATGATATTTTTCGTCATGTGTATTGCCCAACACATTGCTAGATCTCAATTTGAAATGACGAATGTGAATTAATTAATCTAAATAAATTAATCAAAAGGAGAGTTTTAATTTATTTTATTTTGATTAGATCAAAATAATAATTCACATCATTCAACATCGTGATAGGGAACATAATGGATCACATACAAAATGGAGAACTAGAAAAATGATATTATGAATGAATTAATTTGATTGTTTATCAATGGGCTTAAGTTCCTTGACTGTATTAATTAACTTATAGGCCAAGTTTAATTAATTAGATTAATTAAATATTGGATCGGCTTATATTTCGCCAGTAGGTCAAGCCCACTTAAACATCTGTGAATAAACAATTAGAGTTTAAATGTTTCATAAGTAGTCACAACAGTAATTAAGATTGCAATTACAACTAACACATTTCACAATATCATAATCCTACTAGCACAAAGAAGATAAACCATAATCTCTCATTCTTGTTCTCCTGCGTGGATTACCATTGGGAACTGGACAATTGAACAACTATGGTGCGGAAAGGTCGCGATTCACAAAGGCGTGCAAAGATCGTAATTGTTCGTAATCCAAGATTTTCAAAGGAATTTGAAAATTTATAATTTTTTAATCTTGGGAACAATCAATAGTTGATACTTTCTTTTTCTAGCTTTTAAGAAAATTGATTTTAATGTTCCAAATCTAATTTTGAAAAAAAAAAATTAGGCTGAAAATGGGAGGTCGATGAAACTGCTAGCGGTAGCAATTACTGTCGACACCGGCGACGCGGCTTTGCATCTTGCGATGACCTGCTCCACTAATCACAGTGGTACCAATTGTTGCTGTAAGCTTTTTTGCAGAGTCGATTGCTATGCAGCACTGCACAACGTGCTTTGCCAAATCATGACAGCGCACCCAGTGATGTTGTCAATGGGGTCATCGGGCTATTGTCAGCGCCACCCAAGAAGAATTTTAGGGTTTAAAGTGATTTATGGGGACAGGGGCCGTTGCGCAATTTGTCAAATTAAAGGCCCCTCTTGCAACTTTGATTCATGGGTTATGTTACAAATTTAAAATGGCATATTTGCAATTTGAGAAATTGGGGAGTTCTGTTTTAATTTTAAAATTGGGTTTTGAATATAAATTTTAAAAAGGATTTAAATTTAAATTTCATAAAAGTTTGACCTTAAATTTAATTTTGACCAGAAATTTATTGACCCAACTAAAATTTATTTAAAAGACTTTATAAATTATCGTTAAAATTGGATTTTAACTAAAATTTAGAACTTTAACCCCAAATTGGATTTTATTTTGTTAAGGAGTTCCATCATAAATTAAAACATTAATTCAATTCGCCATAAAATTTTGGAATTAAAGTTGGACTCTAATTTGATATTTAATTAAAATTTGTAATTTTTTATTTTACAAATTTTAATCAAATATCAAATTCGCCCTGTAATTTTGGAATTAAAGTTGGAATCTAATTTGATATTTAATTAAAAGTTGATTTTAATTAAATAAATATGTTCTAAATTTTCTTTTTATAATAGAGTTGTACTCTAATTTGATATTTAATTAAAATTTTATTTTTATTAAATAAATATGTTCTAAATTTTCTTTTTATAATAGAGTTGTACTCTAATTTGATATTTAATTAAAATTTTATTTTTATTAAATAAATCCCGTTAATAAAATTAATTGATTAATTAATTATTTAATTGTTCCGATCCATTTATATAAATTAGTTTAATAGACCTTAATTGTTAAAAATTTGAAATATTTTTATGTATATTGTTCGTTACTATATAAGAATGTATTTATGTGAAGAGTGTACACTTATTGGCTGATTATAAACTTGACCATGTGGATGTGTTGAATGGTTAGTTTTAATTCTTGTTGTTTTAGACCTACGAGCCCTTTATTAATTTTAGGCTTCTGAGCTCTTTATTAATTTTGGACCTGCAAGTCCGTTATTATTATTATGGGCCTGTGTTCATTTCTTTTAGGTATGCGTGCCAAATAGTACAGGATACATGTTGCAACTGGACTAATTGAAGATGCAAGAACAACTAGAGACCCCATAGAGGTGGAGCATTGTATGATTCAATGCCATGTCCCCTAGGAACTGAACAACTAATCTTCCTTTTGGTTCGAGAAGACTAGCTAGTAAAAGTCCATAATTGTCTACACTATTATATAAACATGTGCATGTTAAACCCCTAGTTAAAATATTAAGTAAGGTTTATAATTCGCCTTCTATCATTATATTGAAAAACAAGAATCCCTCATCGATCTAAGCTTGTTGAGTACACTCAAGGCTACCCATTAGGGATATCTATGACACTAAGAAATATTAGATATTTCTGAATGATGGGATTAACTTAACTAAAGTTTATCTTTTGTTGAGTATACTTAAGGAGATAAATTCTAGAGGCATATTAAGCTAACACATAAGATGTGTGAAAACAAAGTATTGTCAATGATCTAAGAGTTGTATGGAGATACAACTGATAATAGAATCTACTCAAGTTTTATTAAAGTTTGTTGAGTACACTCAAGGTTTTAATACTATAAATGGGATCCTAGCCACTGGGAATCAAGTGCGAATTCCATAAATTTATGTGAAAGGATCATAAATTTAAGTTAAACGGTGGGAGCATGATTAATTTAATAAAGAACCATATTAAATTAATTGATACATTTTTTTATTTTTCACCTAGATTAATTCTATATTTTTCGTCATTTATATTTTTGGATTGTGAGTAACCATATGAATTTGAGAGGGATACTAGATCCCATAAATTGACAGCCAAATTTTCTAGACTAACACTACAATCTGACAATTGTTCTCAAGTATGAGAAAATTGGTCATGTCCTTCAGCGACCTTTTCTAGAGATACCTACTTAGGACTCAACTGAGGAAGAAGCGCTACTTATAATAAACATAGTGATGACCTATGATGCTCGAACTCTCCAAAAATGGAGAACTATAAAACTTCGGGTACTTTGCCTGTCAACAATCCACTATAAACGAATTAGAACTTACAGTCCGCCAGACTCGACTACCACTAGTACTTTTTGACCTCCTGACTGCAATTCTCACAGCTCTCCTAGATTTCGTGCCCCTACACCAACTCCCCAGCTGCAGTTTTCAAAGTCCTCATGGATTGCGCGCTCCTGCACAACTCCTAGCTTTATGAATTCGTCAATCTCCTGTAGATCAATGAAGAACTTCGTGTTCTCCAACAACTGGAACTCCAATCACCTTCTCTTGATCTTCAGCACTCTGACGATGTGTAGGAAGTAGCAATTTGATATTTGGATTATAGATTTGATGTTTTCATCGCCAAGAACAAATCACAGCATGAAGACGACAAAAGAAGAGAAGCTACAGAAAGAAAAAAAGACGAGAAGTGTTGCAGAAAGTCGAGAGGAGTTTGGGAAGACAATTGGGTTAAGTTCCTTGGTGCACTAAGTTATTTATCTCTTACTTGTATTTATATCAATTTTTTATATAGTAACTAAAATATCACAAATTCAGAATTATTAATTATAAAACTAGAAATACATATATTATATTATATTATAATAAAATAAAATAATTGTTATGTTATTTTTTTAAAACTATATATATATTTTGTATGACGTATCCCTGTACCCATATCCGAAATTTGAAACTTTTTTAACTGTATCCACGTATCTTAATTTTTAAAATGAGAAGGATCCGACTCCTAAATATGTACCCATATCCAACACCCACACCCGAGTCTAAGCAACATAGGTGATGACAATAATACTCTAACATGTGATGCTTGTAGCTATATCACCTAAGTTATAAAATCAACATGATGGTATGGATGTTAACACTATGATTTTTCATATCAAAGAATTGTATAATGAACAATCACGTGTGAAAAGATATAATACTTCCAAGCAACTATACTGGTCAGTGCTCATATACTGAAGATGACTGGTTGAATTTATAAGTTGTCTCAATTGGGTTTAGTCATGGAGTATGAACTAAATATTGACTTGGTTCTACAATCATTGTTAGAGAGCTAATCACAATTTATTATGAATTTTAATATGAATGAACTCAAGTGCACACTTCTTGAGTTGCTGAACATGCTTAAAACTGTTCAACCTCCTAGAAGTATGAATTCACGATTACTAATCGAGGATGGTGAACCTACTAATTACGCAAAAGAAAAGTCAAGTATTAACTCAAAGAGATAGAAGAAAACCATAGACTCCGAGATAAACTCGATGAATCTAAACAAAGTTTGGACCTTGATCAACCCGCCTGATAGGATAAAACCCATAGGCTATAAATGAGTTTACAAGAAAGAGGTCGATATGAATGGAAACATCCATTCATACAAAGTAAGACTAGTAATAAAAGATTACAAGCAAAGACAAGGAGTTGACTTTGATGAAACATTTTCACTTGTATCATGCTTAAGTCCATTAGAATTTTACTTGCAATAAATGCACACCATGATAATGAGCTATGGAAAATGAATAGCAAAACTGCATTCCTTGGCGGAAACTTGCAAGAGAAAGTGTACGTGACAACCCAAAGTTTTTGCATCCAAACATGCTAACAAGGTAAGTAAGCTTGACCGATTAGCGAGCCTCTAGGAGTTGAAATCTTCATTTTGATGAGACAATCAAAAGGGTTTGATTTTATCGAAAACGAAGATGAACAATATGTTTACTAAAGAACAAGTGGGAACGTTGTCGTACTCCTAATATTACATGTAGATAACATTATTAATGGGAAACAACGTCCCTATGCTTCAATCAATGAAATTGTGGTTATCAAAGAATTTTTTCATGAAAGATATGGGAGAAACAACTTGATCTATAGAGATAAATCTAGAAGATTACTTAATCTATCCCTCTACATTAGAAAAAAACCTAATGTGGAGAAAATGAACTGAGTTCATAAAAACTAAGACTAAGAGTTCATAGAAACTAAGTTTCAACAAGGATATATGTTTACTATAAAATGGGAGCGAATAGTTGGAAGGTTCCAAACAGGAAACAACAGTTGATCCAATAGTAAAAGCCTAATACATCCCTGCTTCGGAAGTAACAAAAAGTTGTGGTCTGAATCAAGAAGTTCATTTATG
Source organism: Fraxinus platypoda (assembly GCA_903798405.1). Classification (NCBI taxonomy): domain Eukaryota; kingdom Viridiplantae; phylum Streptophyta; class Magnoliopsida; order Lamiales; family Oleaceae; genus Fraxinus; species Fraxinus platypoda. The sequence goes on along the minus strand of CAIGRT010170866.1, from coordinate 9,121 downwards.
AACCTGGAGTAGTTGGTAATGCTATGTAGCCCCACTGGAACCCCAGTTTAGATGGAGCTAGATGATAGGCTAAATAAAATGTGAAATTAAATGACTTATTTAATTTCACCTATTATTTAATGCCACATTAACGTCATCTAGACTAGGGTTGTAACCCTAGTGAAGCTAAATAGCATTACTCTTCCTAATATTGTTGATCACATACCTCTGTATTGTCATTACAATGGAGCCATCGTGCAAATGAAAACTAAAGTCTTATCAATGATCCAAACATATGTTAAGGCGGTATCATCTCTTCAAAAAGATTATACAAAGAAATGACGTAAAGGAAGAACGAGTTTTCCCAAGTGATAATATTGCAGATCCGCTGACAAAGAGTTGACGTAGCCTATGATCCTCGGACTCAGGTACGGGTATCGAGTACGAGTACGTATCTAAGTGACAGATTTTATTTTTTAAAATGTATGATACGGAGACATGTCTAAAAATAATCTAAATTTTGGACACAGGTACATGGATAAGTCTTTCAGCCTTCATTTTTTTCCAAAAATTCACTTATAAAAAGTTAAATAATAATTAAGTCTAAAACACCAAAAAGGCATAAATTTACATAACAAAAACACGAAATTAAAATAAAAGTTAGAAATGACATAATTAATTACAATTGCCATAACCGCTCGAAAATTGAAGGATTCGCCTCATATTTCATACCCATATCCATGTCATTTCGTATCAACATGGTTGGCTGGCCGAAACGCCAAGTCCGAGCATCATAGGCTACAGCATAAACATGAACGTCATGTAGACTCCTATAATATATGATACAAAAGTGATTGGATCTAATGCATGTGGAAGTTTGTAAGTGTTATACTCTAGATCTAATCGATTTTGAACGTAAACACTTTTAATATGATTAATGCATTATTATTATGGAAGATATATTATTTAATTGAATTATTATTCTGACAAATTAAATTAATAGAGTACGTGTATTCAAGTCTTGATAATTTGTTATCACAAGTTGTGATTGTGAAAAACAAATTACACATGACTCAATTCTAAATTATCCGTGTCATAAGTAACAACGAGATACGAATATCATTATTACGGACCAACAAGCTTGGCATTTCTCATTTATGAAATGAGTAGCTGATTTCACAATATAAAATATAGTGACATTTAAATGGACACGTGGATATTTTGTTATGAGAACAAAACTTTAAAGACCCGCAACACATATTCTACATGGAAAACTATTTGAGCATCGTTAATCTCTAATGAAATTGGTCATTCGAATGGAGGTCATCATAGTGCTTTATATGATGACAGTCATACTTTGGTAATGTCGGATGTTGCTCCGCAAGGAGTCGCTAATATGACATCGTTCAAGTAGGTCAGAAATTATATAAAGGTTATAAATGATCGATAAATGATTCATCACTCTTAGAAAATAATAGATATGATCCACATTTCATTTGATTAAGTTGATAACGAAATTCTTGACCAAGGGGAGTTCATAAGTGAAAAAAGTTTCGACGTTTATTGAATTAAGAGTGAAATGAAAGATATGATCGATAATCACAACTAACACGATTCCATATCTTGTAATTGATCAAATTATATTGACAAAGGGATCATAGTTTCACGTTCAATGAACAAGTTTGATTCTGTCATATCATGTCACATTTCCCGTCAAATCTATTGCCCTAAAACATTAATAGATGTCAATTTGGGATGATGAATGTGAATTAAATCATTTAGGTAAATAAATAATTAATTAAAAGGAGATTTTTAATTTCTTATTTTGATTAGATCCGAATAATAATTCGCATCGTTTGACATAGTGATAAAAAACCTAACGAATCATACACAAAAGGGAGAACTAGAAAAATGATATTATAAATTAATTAATTGACAAGTGTTGGACATTCGTATAATTAATTAATTGGATTTTTTATTAATGGACTTAACTTAATTGATTGGATTAATTAACTTAAAGGTCAAGTTTTATTAATTAGATTAATTAAATATTGGGCCGACTTATGCTAGTCGGCGGGTCAAGCCCACTTGAACATCTATAAATAAACAATTAGAATTTGATTTTTTCATAAATTTGTCACAATAACAATTGAGATTGCAATTACAACTTAACATATCTCACAATATCATAATCTTGGTAGCACAAAAAAAGAAAAACCATAATTTCTCATTCTTGTTCCCCTATGTGGATTACCATGTGAAGTTGGACAAATGGACAACTGTAGTGTGGAAAGATCATGATTCACAAAGGCGTTCAAAGATCGTATTCAAAATTCTCAAAGGAGATCGAAGAATTTACTAAGCCCCTATTTGATTCCCATTAAAAAGAATTTATTTTTTTTTTTTTGGAAAATGAGGTTTAGAATAGTAATTTCTTGGAGAATGTGTGGGTAAAAGTAAGGAAATGTTTTGAGTTTAAATGCAAAATATTTTATTATAAGAATATGTGGTTGAAAATGAATTTTAGAAAAAGAGTTTTTTAGAGAATGGTAGACAAACAGGAGCTAAAAGTATAATTCTAATCATGATTTCTATTTAAACACAAAGACGGTCCTTGAAGTGAATTTAAATTATTTTTAAATTCCGCCGTACATGTACAAGTAAATCCCCAATAGCACATAGGATCATATTCCAGTCAATGTCTAGAAAAATGATACTAACTTAGAATTCTACAAAGGATGCTATGGAATTAAACACATGTTTGGCATCTCTATAACAAACAACTTCACGAATCAGTTACTCAAAACAACTAACAATGACAGACATAGCTAACACATAATAACAAAAAAATTTATTAACATAAAAACTTTTGAGAATTTAACAAATAACATAGCCACAAATCAGCAAAAGAAAATTGGGAAATTATTGAAGCAAATAGCAGCCAACTATGAATTAGAATCCAAATGCAATCTATACAAGCTCACAATGGGACCATATTTAATCGGCAGAATAAGCTTAGATTATCCTGGTTTAGATATATTAGGTTGCAAGTAAAACAACTCAATTTAAAGTCCTTCCCCTTTTTGTGAATATTATTCCTCGAACACCCAGTTAGCTTCAAGTTTTAAATATGGCATTCACATATACTATTTTTAGTCAAACAGTAAACATTGTGTATAACTAGTAAATACAACTACAAGATCAGATAAGGAAAACAGCTCCAACATAAAAAAAGGGAACATATATGTGTAGAGAGGGAAATTTTAAAAACATAAGAAACTAATAAATTAAAAACAATCGTAACTATGCCATCAACAAAAGCAAATAAAAACTGAAGACCATAAACTCACAATTCCATTTATTTTAGGATTTTATGGACTAAACTATACATTTCTCCCTTTGACCACAAATTGACCTGATATTTTGTTGTAATGGTATATTATGCATTCATACATTATCGGGTCATCCTACTATTCTAAAATTATTAAGGAACAGTAATTTATACCCAACAGTTGTGAGATCACCATTATAATACATCTTCATCATGACAAAAATCTGCAGCAGAGGATAAATGTAGTTCTCAGATTGAGTGTGAAACACTATAATTCTGAGTTTAGCCATGTTATTGCTCTCATAATTGGGATTAGGTTCTAAATCATAACAATTTAATCAAAATTAATGAAGAAAAAATTAGTCTATTAGTCACTCAATAGGTAAAAGATAGTGCAACAAATTGGTACAGTTACAAGTATAGCTCCAATGAGAAGAAGAAATGAAAATTCAACAGCGGCTGGGTACTAGCAATGGAAATTGCATTAACAGAAACAAATAAAAAATGATTTAAGAAGAGCAAAATAAAAAATCAATTCAGCAAATTAACATGAAATGATGAAAACCATAATTTTCAACCCTTAAAATAACAAAACTACAATATACAAAAATATCTATAATTAGCCTACAGCTAGTATATCCTAAATTAAGGAAACAATCAAAAATTTAAAATTATAGATTAGCTGAGAATCTGCTGGTTTTAGTTTTAATGGCTTGCTGAGAAATCGCTGGTTTTAATGTCTTGCTGACTAGCGGTAGAATCTAATGAGCAACTAGAAAAAGATTCTTTAACCAGAAAAAATTCGGTTCAAAAGTCAATTTATAATATCTATAATAGCAAGACAAATTTACATATTTTTTATGATTTATCGTACTTGTCACAATCATATATATTTTTCATATTATCAAACCCAAGTTATTAACTTGTATATGTTCTTCATTATCAAGGAATCCCTTGAAACACAAGGAATAGTTCATTAAATTAAGGAATAACAGACTTCAGCAACACAGACTTGCCAAAAATACATATTTATTCAAAATACAAACTGAAAGAGAACAATTTAGCAAAATAGACTCGCCAAAAGTACATATTTATACAAAACACAAACTGAATAGTTCCAATAAGAAAAATGAACCAAAATTCAACATAGCCAGGGTACCAGCAACCGGAAATTGCATTAACAGAAACAAGTAAACATGATTAAGAAGAACAAACCAAAAACCGAATTCAACGTTAATGACTGGGCAAAACAATAAAAATGAGCCCATTGTCCACGAACGCAAGAGAACGATGTACAACACAGACTCACCAATAACAACATACAAAATACAAACTGAAAAGTTCCAATAAGGAAAATAAACCAAAATTTAAAATCTGTAGGGCACCAACAACGGAAATTGTATGGACAGAAACAAGTTTAATAACCCAATTTAACAAATTAATATCTGGGCAAAACAACAAAAATTAGCCCTTTGTCGACAAAAACGAGAGAACAATGTAGCAACACAGACTCGCCAAAATAGGGGAAAAGGGGAAAATACTAAGAAATAGAAGGATCCAAGTTAAAATGCCACTAAAATTGCGTTTTACTTCAGAGTCCGAAAATAAGGCATAACGGAGAAGATGAAAATGGAGAGAAATTATCACCTCGTGATGAATCGGAATGAAATCGTCCACGCATTCGCTCTTGTGATATTTCTCTCACTCGAACCTGTTCTACTAGGCGGGAAAATGAATAGTTTAATGTGATTTGGGCAATTTTCTGGTGCAGCAGACTGTATCAGCCGATGTATGTGCGGTCGAAGAAAACTGAAAAGACTCACTGACGACTGTCATGCGATGGATGGACCATCATTTTCACACACAACTTTTGAATGTTTAGTGAATTTCTTCAGTCGTCCCAAACCTTTGTCACTCTTTGCACATGTATCACAACCTTATTTTCTTGGCGCACAGTGTTAGGAATGGACTTTTTAATTGGAATAGAACTTTGCAAAACTAGAATTGAAGATTCTATTAACCCCAAAAAATATACCAATGATGTGGCCAATGTGTCCCAATGCCTCCCACATCTGCGCAAGCTAGATTACTGCACACTTGGATATACCGTTAGCAACATGTGGCCTTCTCCGAAAGGGATGGAGTTGGCTGGACGCATTCTGACAGTCAAGTCAGTTGGAGATCTAATTCTGAGTGTGGGAGAGCTTTAAACATGAGTCTCCGATGTAAAATGAGGGTCGGCTTTGGGTGGAAGAGTAAAATGTGTGTAAAGCAAGAATATACCTTTGAGAGTCTAAATATGCATTACCTTTGAATGACACTGAATGTGAGTTTTTATACTTTGCGAAATGAATGAGTCCGCTGGATGATAGTGCACGTGGCCTCATCCAAACGACTACTCTCTCTTGTCATGTACATCAATCAATCATAACCTTAAATACAAAGACCACTTTTGTATCTATAAGGCCTAACTTGAACTTTAAACTTGACCAAATAGGATAGCGACGGTGGCGATGGCGGTGGCGGTGAGTTGTCTTGTCAATCACATGGCACGAGATCTGTTCAAGATCTCGTCGTCAACTCGTCCTGGACCGGCTCTTGCAATGGGGTCTGCGTGTATGAGGTGTGGGCCCCCGAGTCGTTTGCCATGTAGCTAAATTGAGCCCATGTGTGGGTCCTAGTTTTTTAAGGCGTAACAACAGTCTTTGAAGTCCATGTATGATTATTTATATAATGCATGGACTTTGAAGAAAAACTTGAAGCAGAAGTCGAGCCTCTTTGATAATTGAAGCCTGTGATAAGGCTAAATGATACGAGGTGATGCCCTTGGGACAGCTGTTGAGCCTCTTTGATAATTGAAGACTGTGATAAGGCTGGATGATACGAGGCGAGGCCTTGGGGCATATGTCGAGCCTCGTTGCTGATGTCGAAGCACATTGGTCGGCGTGCTCTAATGATTTGAGAGAAAAGTTGGTTCCCAATGACAAACAGCTGGGTGGTATGGCAATTTCTAAGGTTCGTATTACGTGCGCATTTAATGCGCATGATGATGATGTTTTACAGTTGGCTAGGCTTGCGTGAGTCTAAGGCACGTGTTAGGGGTAGCTGGCAAACAATGGAGGAAGATGCGGTTCCAGAGATAACTGTGCTGATCCAGTATCACGAGTATAGTGAGTGTAGCTTTAGCTGATGTATTTTTGTTTTCTTTCATTTTTACCCCTTATTTCTAGTTTTTAATGTGTGCTTTATGCAGCTGCAGTTAACTCGTTCAAACTCGAGCCATCTGAGTGGGCTATAATCAAGGCCATCTACGAGCTGCCATCAGAGAAGAGGTATTTTAAGAACATACTTGGGAAGCAGAACTTGTTCGTGACTAGGGATAGCAAAAAAGCTCGCCGACTCGGGCGGCTCAGGCTCGGTTACACCGAGCCGGGCTCTGGTCGAGCCTCATTGTTTTGGTCGGGCTTTGCTCGGCTCAGCTCGGGCCCAAAAAAGCTCGAGTCGAGCCTGATCTTTTTTATTTAATTTATAGTACGTATAAATCGTATAAATTTTAAATTTTTTAAGTTTTACATCAAGCGGCCCGAGCCTCATTTTTTGGCCGGGCTTTGCTCGGCTCGGCTCGTGTCCAAAAAAGCTCGAGCCGAGCCCAAGCTTTTTTATTTAATTTATAGTACGTATAAACCGTATAAATTTTAAATTTTTTAAGTAAAAATATAGATTTGACATTAAAAAAAAAACCCGAACTACTCAGCTCGGCTTGGTTCGGTTCGGCTCGGCCCGCTAAGGCTCGGGCCGAACTTTGCTCAGCTCGGGTCCAAAAAAGCTCGGCCTAAAAAAGCTCAAGCGGAGCTCGAGTTTTTTTTTTGGGCTCGGCTCGGCTCGTTGACATAGCTATTCGTGACTCACCAATTGATGGCTACAAAAGGTAAGCCAACCCATAACCATAACTGTCCTCTTTTACCTCTCTGTTAGGTTGACGTTTTTTTGCCTAACTGATAGGGGTTCGTCTCTATGCTTGCAGTTCAGCACGATAAGAAGGAATATGTCAAGCCAGGCATGTACTTCATAAGGCGCCTAGGAGAGGCAAAGAATAAGAAGCCTCCGAGCTCCACCTCCTTAACTTACAAGAACCACCGTAACGAGCTGGCCCACCTCTAGAAGGCGAACCCACCGTCTCCTCCAGAGAATAGAAGGGAGTAAGGGAAAGAAGGAGAAACTTCCATGGAGAGGTCCCCAAAGGGGAAACTGGTTCTATCAAAGAATATTAGGCCCGATCCTTCTCCAAAGCGCTAAACAACCCTTGGAGAGTCACTTTGATGACCCATCCAGGCTGAGCCCATCTCCTCTGTGAAAATAATATATATAGAGGAGGTGGCTGATGAGGGGGTGAGCCTGGTGAGAAAGAAAAGGGGCAATGAGACGAGGAGTGCTCCTTCCGAGGGAAAGACCCAAAACTTCTTGGGTGGGAGGTCTGATGAGATAGCCCCCACCATAATGGAGATGCTTTCTATGGAGGTCCAAGGGGCTGCGAGGATTCAACACAAATATTGGACGGATAAGTACTCCTCGTACGTTGAGACCTATGATGTGGTCAACATGGTGGAGGTTGGGGTCACCCTACAGGCTCGCTTTCAGGACTTCTTTTTAAATGCCCAAATGAAGATGAAGCGACTACAGGGCCTCAACAAAAAGCACCTTCAAAGGGCCAATGATGCAGAAGCGACCCTAAAAAAAGCAAAGGCTGAGGTGAGGTCATTGAAGCCTCCAAGTTAAAGTAAGCTGAGGCAGAGTCGAAGATAGAAGTACTTTCCAAAGAAAATGACGACTTGAAAAAGGAAGTCCATCTCTGCAAAGCTGAAGTGAATGCTTTAACGAAGCATGTGGAGAATTCTGACAATTTTCAAAGGATCGCTTCATCAGCCTTGGAGGCTGCTAACAAGGAGAAGAGGGAGCTGAAAGCTCACGTTGAAGAGCTGACTGTTGAGGCTACTAGTTTAAAGCAACAGTTGAGTGGGGCAAGGGAGAAGAGGCAACTTACGCCCCACCAAGTCGCAGCCGAACCGTCTCGACAGCGGCATGAAGACAGCGCAGGCAGCACGCTGTAACAGGACGGATGTCCATGATGGCAGGTTCACGTCAAGGTCATGCTTGGGAAATTCGGGTGTGGTTGCAGTCACTGCAACGCAGGCAGGACATCGCAGGCAAATTGCAGACAGCACCCAGGACGCAGTCAGGACATGGCCAGACACAAACTGCAGTCACGGCATGACGCAGGCAGTCACGGCATGACGCAGGCAACACAGCAACACACAGGTTGCAGGCTGCACGACGTTGGCTGACATGGACATGACATGGGCAATTTTTCCCACACTTCAAAGTGATTTTCTAGGGAAAAATACCATGGGCTAAGTGATTTTCTAGGGAAAAATACCATGGGCTATAAGTTGGATATTTTGGGGACATCAAGTTCAAATTGACCACTTATGCCTCTTGCAAGAGATCTTTACCAAGGAAGAAGCAAAGGCCAATTTTGCTACTATGAAAAAGACACGTCCACATGTGGGGTGTAGGGGCATGACACTTGTAAGGATGCAAAGACCAAATTTGCTTCTTCATGGTCAAAGGAGGTTTAAGACAACTTGCATCAAAGGAGGACACTTAGATGAAGATCGATCTTAGCCATTGGTTCCAAGCCACTTGCAAGAATGTTGCCTATAAATAGAGATGTAGTCTCATTTGTAAATTCATTCAATTAGTGTGGTGTTGTTTTATATACAAAGAGAGCTTTTCCCCAAACCTTACTTGTTT
>CAIGRT010170852.1:0-10345 GCA_903798405.1 Fraxinus platypoda | reverse complement strand
TCATTAGTCTTTCATTAATTAAGCAATGTTGTCTTTAATAACGATTTTTATCCAAAAAATTTATTATTGTGCTTTAAAACGATGGACAAGTGTTTAATTATAATTTTGAATTTTTTTGCTTAATAAATACATGCTGATAAATAAATAAAAAAATTTGTTCTCTCTTAACGAAATTTTTGACAAAAATCATTATCAGAGACATGATATACTAATTAATGAAAGATTCGTGATAAAAAATACAATGAAAAAAACTTAGGGACATAAGTGTGGTATGAAGTAAAGGTAATAAACAATTTATGCAATTAAAATGTGGTGCACTTATAAGAAAATGTAGTGTGAATATATTTAGCCTTTTATAACATGTAATTATGTATTACCATAATACATGTGGGAATTTTTTTAATTTTTTTTTTTAATATTGGATGTGATGAAATTCAAAATTTAATCTGTAAGCACACATACATATCTTAAAGAGGAAACATTAATGTACACACAGAGAAAAATAAAAGACTTTAGGTGTACATTTTGAAAAAGAGGCGAATTAAAAAAATAATGTCAAACTAAAAATTCGTTAATTTGTATTAGCATGAACTTTTATGAATTTAAACAATTATTATTTTATATATTTTTTGGGTCTTGAAGGATTTCATAAAAAAATTATTACCTTATGCATTTAGGGGGTTATTAATTTAGTACGTTGGCCCAAGTCGGGAATGAATAATTTTATTATTTAAGCGAGATTATTAATTTAACGAATATTTATTTATCGAGGTTTTACTATAATTATACTGTGAATAGTGCTGTGTTTTTGGATCATAAGTGCAAAACGTTGTGCTTGGAAACATTTAGGAAAATAATGAGGCCCAAAACATGTATACGATACGCTTTTCTAAAAAGATATTTGAGTAATCTGTTTTTTGAATTTTCGAAAAATAGTTAAGAGAATATGACAAACCTTTAATGAATTAGAATTTGGAATTTTATGAATTGGAATAACTCAAATAATGTTTTCTTGTGTTTCGAAATCGAAATTTATTACTTATTTATAGATTTTCATTTGTACGTCACAAACTAGTCTCAACTTTTCCTGAAACTATACCGAAAATGAAATTTGAAACCATCCGTCCTAATGACTATTTTTTAACCATGCGATTAAATTTATGGGAAAATTTCTTATATAAGAGATTATGACCCATTTCAAAACTAAGAAATAAGGTTTAAAATTTCAAAAATTAGATATTATTTAAATTTTATTTATAAAATAATTAGTTAAGTATATTTTATTAATTAAATATATTAAGGTCACAATTCTACCCAATTTGATCAAAAATTATCGAATTAATTGGTCACAATTAAAAAATTTTATAGGCCACAAATTATTTCACGATGACAAATAAAAAATCTTATAGATCACAATTTATTTATTCATCGGTCCCATATAAAAAAATTTATATGTCACAATTTATTTATGGATCACAAATCGTCACATTTGTTAGATGATTTAAGAATAATGATGATACACGTGCTTTTTTGATCCACATTAATCGGTTACCTTAATTTTCATGCAACTTCACAGCCCAATTTAGTTTCACCCTCTGGATTATAGTTACTGATGCAGAGTTCACTTTTTATTTTCTGCAATTGATCGATCCTATAAATTGTTCCTACAAATGAGACGAAGGGTGAATTCTACAAAACAACTCCGTCGGGTTGGACTTTCCTGATTGGACATTCAAATTGAAAGATGAGGAACCAACTAGCGCTAATCAATAGAGACATACAATGTGACCCCACAGATTCAAAACTAGGAAGAATGGGATAAGAACTGGCAATTTAATCTGGTCTCGAAGGGCAGCATACAATGGTTCGAAAGTACGGATAGCCACTAACTGGGATAATGTACCAATGTTCATTGAGCTTCATGCATCACTTTTGTTTTCTACTTCATGTTTTTCATCCCTCTCTCCCGCCATCTGTGTGTAAAATACCTGAAAGCGTAAAAAAATAAAAATAAAAAACGAGAAAGGGCTATCCTCCTCACAAAGTGTGCAGAGAAAGGTGATGAATAAATCTGTGAATTAAAAATGAATGCAAGCTATACAAGATATATAGAAGAAAGGGAATTAAAGAACAACTGCTTATTGACTAGGTAACTTGCACCTGATATCTAGAAAGGATTATGATTTTACTCTCACTTAAAAGATGTTGGAGTTTACACTGCTTTTTAAGAATTGGGGCACGCTGATAAACAAAGTGTACTTTGAATTTCAATGGGACATTTATTTTGGTACTGATGAAGCAACGAGAACTCTGTTGCTCCAAGAGATACTACATTATGGACTGTATTGGTTCAACGTGTAGAAGACTCACACAGCAAGTCCCAACTGGTCGAGTACCGTCCACTTAACACAGCTGTGAAGTCTATGATTCAAAGATTAAAACTGAGCTGTTGATGTAAGTATTACAATAAATAAAATTTTTGAATCAAGATGTAAATCAAATTACTGTTAGTGATATTATCTTGTATTACGAAATATTGGAGTACATACGAAAATCTCCAATTTTGAGAACAGATTGATGATCGAGTTCGCAAGGCTTTCAAATGGGGTCCCACCAGACTGTTTTTCTTCATTTGCAGATGATAACCTCATAATGCACTATATTTTATCCTCATTTACTATTGTGCATGACTTTAAATCTCTAGCACTATTCAGAATTGGGAAATCATCTAATAAGCAACAACCCATGCCACTTCTAAAGTATAATTCCTCAATATCTCGTAGCAGCAAATTCTCATCTTTGCCAGAGGAGGATTCCATGAGACTGTCATCTCTAGAACTTATCCGTTTACAAGATAATGTATGAATAGCATCAGATTCATAGCTTTTGTCAGAGCTTAAAAAAATAGTGTAGGAAATGAGTCGCCTATTAATTTGTTGAGACTTTACTAATCGATTGAGATCATGTACGCTACTTAATCTGCCTTCTAATACTTCCAACTGTTTGAATGCCTCAACTTCTTTTATTGGTACGCATATATGACTTGGCAATGAGAGTCTATGCAAAGCCTTTGTTGGTAACACCTTTAATTTAGGACGTCTCAAATATAGGAATTTGAAGTTGATTAAGCTATCCATACCTTGGGGTACTTCCTCAATGCTAGCACCTGTGAGGTCCAAATATCTCAATTCCTTGAGCTTTTCCAAGGATGGCACCGATTCTAGTTCAATACAAAATTTCAGCAGTAATGTTCAGCAATAATCGTATAATTAAAAATACTTCCCACTTCTTTTACGGGACGATTCAAGGTAAATATCATCTTATTGTTTAGGTTTACATCCATTTATCTTCCTAATTTTTTATTGTTATTTGCAATGTTCTAAAAATCGAATCGAATCGGCTCGGCCGGTTCAATTGGTAATTGGGACTAAAATCGATCCGGGTTAGTTTGTAAAATTTCTAATTAAAAATACCCCCAAAACCCCGTTAAATCGACCGATCTGTAAAAAAAATCATGACCGGCTTCCAATTTAGTCTGGTTAAAAGTGAAACATTAAAAACTTAAAATTTAAAAGCATAAACAACAATATTTTATCTTTTCAACCAACATTTTTTTATCACCACAATGCTACAATATTATTGTTATTTGCAATGTTTCCAATTTTTTATTGTTATTTGCAATGTTTTAAAAATTGGATCAATCCGATCGATTCAATCAAAAATTTGGGACTAAAATTGGTCCGGGTTGACTTATTAAATTTCTAATTAAAAATCCTCCCAAAATCCGTTAAATCGATCGACTTTTAAAAAATCCGTGACCCTCTTCCGATTTAGTCAAGTTAAAAGTAAAAATTTAAAAACTTAAAATTTAAAATTTAAAAGCATATACAATAGACGGGACTCTTGGAATTCTTATTTCTTGCACTCAAACTCTACTCTCTAAACCCATTCATCATTCCAATTTTCTTGAATCTTCTCTTCCAAAAATACCTCCAGCCTTTTACATCAGAAGCTTATCAGATATTCAGATTATTTGCCGTACTTTTCCTATTGATTCTTATTTCTTCGATGCATATTTCGCAAGTGAATGCTTGATTTCCATCTTCTGGGATTTCTTGATTTTGATCTTCTTGCGGATCTTGAAATTGTTGGGTTTGGTTAGTAGTGTGAGGGAGTGTCTGCAGAGTGTTTCCCATTTACCTGTGAGCTGAAATGGTGAGTTTTTAGAAATCGTTAAATTGCTTTTCTGACTGTATATAACAATGTTTGCTTGGGTAAGTTAGATGGTTGATTTTATTGAAATCGTTAAAAATGCTTTCTCGTTTGTAAGTGTTGGGAAGAGTTCACACAATTAGCTCACAATTCAACAGATATATATGTGCAAGAAATCAGAAATAAAATGAATGAACTGTAAAACACAAACTGAAAAAAAAAGGAATAATACGTATCTTTTATTCGAACTCGCCCTCAGGCCAAATCACAGTCTGTACAACTCCAATTTTACAAATAAACCACCGTTTATACTAGAATCAAAGACCCAAAGTAGAAATACAAAAGGTAGACACTCAGACTAGACTTATATTTCACACAAGAACGAGATCTCCCTTCAATACAATTCACGGTCCACACAAGAACCATCACTCAAGCAAGTAAATCACACAAGATTATACTCTGTTGAGAGAGAACAGAAATCAAAAGAGCATATTTGATTTCTACAGAAGAAAAGAGGAAGAACTCCAGAACACGGCACAGCAAGATGAGAGAAAACCACAGAAGAGTCTCGAAGCATATCGTCTGATCTCAAACCCTAGAAGCCCTTATAAAAGAGTCACTCAATAGTCACCCATCCAACGGTCTTGGTGGCGACACATGGCGACATATGAGGCGTTCATTAAAACAGGTAAGTGAGAACACGATTTAAGCATAAGCACACGTTTTCTTTCACCAAGTAAACCGACAACAAAAAATGGTCTGGATTTCAGTCCAGCTGGGCCAACATAATATGGCCCAAAAGTCATTGCATCATTGTGCCAATTTTTCCCTTCAGTAAGCACACACTTGGAGGATAATACAGACACTCTTCAAAGAAAAATAGATTTGCTGAGAAGTAGAAATGATGATTTGCACACAAAATTACAAAATGCAGTGTACATTCCTAAAAAAACGCAAGAGAGAGGTTGAAGATTGGTTGGATCATGCTGAAATCATAATAAAAGAATTTGAAATCTTGAGCACAGAAATACAACGGGGCAGTGAACAGGTTGAAATAATGACTGAGGAAGTGATGGAGCTTCTTGAGCAAACTGATTCACTTAAAGAGCTTTATTTTGAGGTTGATGAGAGTATTGTCCCGCTATTGGGTACACCCAAACACAATGGACGAGCATTTCTCCAAAATGTTGATGAAATTTAGGTGTCCTTAATGGATGATAGTGTCTTAAGCATTGGCATTTATGGAATGACAATAGGCAAAACAACTGTGGCAATGCATGTCCATGATAAGCTCTTAGAGGAATCCACATTCTTTGGTCATGTTTATTGGATCACAGTCTCTTAATAGTTTAACCTTTACAAATTGCAGAATGAAATTGCCAGTGTATTGAAACTAGATTTATCATTTGAGAATGATGAGAGGAAAAGAGCAGCTAAACTCTCTGAGGCATTCAAGAAAAGGGAGGGATTTGTACTAATGTTGGACAATATCATGAAACAAATCGATTTAGAGGATATTGGTATTTCTGTAGGAATGAATGGATGCAAGTTGGTCATAACAACTCAATCAGAAGAAGTTTATCAATGGATGGGCTGCCAGAGGATTATAAAAGTAAAAACACTTCCCCATCAAGAAGCTTTGGAACTATTCTTGAAGAAACTTCGCAGAGTTGAACTTCATCCGAAGGAGAAGGGATTTGCAAGAAAATGGTAAAACGGTGTGGTGGTTTGCCACTTGCACTTGTCAAATTGGCTAAGAGCATGAGGGGAAAGAATGACATTCAAGATTGGAGATATATATCAGGGGGCACTGAAAAATTCATGTATGGGACTTGCCGTCATGGAAAATGATGTTTTTCCAACACTCTCGTATAGTTATGAACAACACGTTGATCAAACTCCAGCTTAGGTATTGTCTTGAATCCCAACCAACCAAATTAGCTAAGCATTCTTTTACAAGCCTGACAAGAACAAGTAAACTTTTGTAATATCTCAAGTTAAAATTGACAAGAAAAGTTTCCCCAAATTAAAAGAAAATACAGGATGAGTCAATTATTAACTTAATCGAGATGTCAAGATGCTAGGAATTGTCGAGCTTAGATATTATCACAACACCTGGAAAATGCTTAATAATCCAAATACACACAAAATTACGAGTCAATTAGGACGGGCCAGAATAAATTATTATTAATTAATGTATTTTTGCTAATGTTATAACTTGTTAATTAAATATAGACGATAAACTGATATGATTTTCATATTTAAAACTATAATTTTGAATCAATGGTTCTGTAATTATTCGTATTAAGCGTTAACTATGTAATAATTATACAGTAAGACATGCTATCTTTTTGGATCATACGTACAAAAAGTATATTTAAAAAAATATTTATTGGAATTAATTATTAGGAGACCAATAGAAAAGAAAAACGTTGTTTAAAATTAATGAGATGATGGAATAGATACATACTTGTGAGCGGATAGAGTTTGATCAAACACCTTCTTCAGTTATCAACAGGGCTGGAGCCAGTATTAGAAGGCTGATCCTGGGCTATCCAGCAGTGCTCATCAAAGTATCTTACCAAGTGTTCAAGGACGCTGTTGGCATTGTGATGGTCCCAATCCAATGATTCCCACCATTCTTTGTCTTCTCTACATATCCAAATTAATATAAGAGATGGGGGAGGAGATGGTTGTCCATCGAGAAGCTGCAGATATAAAGGCACTTTCTTTATCCTTTTAGTGCCCTCCAAATGAATGTGCCGAATGGAATCACAACTAATCAACACCTTGCAGATGCTCTTCAGTTGTGGCAGATTCCTAAGATGCAAAATAAGTAACCTTGGAAATGTGATATCAGCACTACTACTGTTTCCTCCTTCATTCTCGTCACCTTCTATTATCTCCTCCATTTGTCCACAGTTAAAGACCATCAACTCTTCGAGGTTACGGAAATTATGTAGAAAAGCTTCTTCATTTTATGACAATGTCCAATCCTTAACTTTTTGAGCCAGGAAAATGTGCCAGGTGGAAGAGGTGCAGCTGCTTCCCACTTGAAGAGTCCAATAAAATTTTGCAAGTTTCTAAGTTTCAAAATTTCAAGGCTTTGAAATGGGGCCCCACTAGATTGTTGTTCTTCCTCTGCAGACGATAACCTCATGATGCACTCTAATTTGTCCTCATCTTCTATGATGCAGGACTTTAAGTCTCTAGCATTATTCAAAATTGGGAAATCATCCATTAAGCAACTACTCAAGCCACTATTATCAAAGATTAGTTCTTGAATATCTCGTGGAAGCAAATTCTCATCTTTGCGTGAAGAGGACTCCATGAGACTGCCATCTTCAAACTGTGACCGTTTACAGTGTAGTATATGAACATCATCAAAATGTCCATACCTTTCAGAGCTTAAAGACAATCTGTAGAAACTGAGTTGCTTGTTACGTTGTCGAGACTTTAGTAAACGATTGAGATCACGTGCACTATTTAATCTGCCTTCTAATACTTCCAACTGTTTCAATGCCTCAACTTTTTCTGTTGGTACACATATATGACTTGGCAATGAGAGCCCCTTAAGATGTGAAAGTCTATGCAAAATCTCTGTCGGTAACACCTTTAATTTAGGACATCTCAAATATAGGAATCTGAAACCTTCCAAGAAGTACTTGAAGATAAGATGCTAAGATGTACATAATAGGGTAGAAAGAAAAAACCTTTTGATTTCCTTTTTTTTTTTTTTTTTTTAAAATTCAAATTTTACTGACCACCCTTGTCCAAGTATAGCTCCGCCACTGACCATATGCAATCCACAAAAATAATCGTCTCCAACCATTAAGAAAGAAGAAATGAAGATACATGTAACAAACCAGCATATTGTACACGGGAGTCCCATGAGTCCTTAACATTAAAAACAAGGGTGAAGAAAAGATATGAAAATAGATGGAAAATATTGAGGAAAATACATGAAAGAGAAAATAGGGGAGAAAACTTATTTTTCTTTCAAATAAGGTCAAAAGTGGAAGCAAGAAAAAATAGTGGGGTCAAATGGAAATAAGGAACAAATATTCAAAAAGAAAAAAAGGTATTTCTACATTCCTACATTTTGTTGGGCTCAACACTTTGCACGCGTTTAGTTTTACTAAAAATAATTTTGATAAATTTTGATAAAAATAGTCGATCTCATGAAATATGTAGTTAAAATTAATGGTTGACTTTGACTTAAATTTTATCAACTTTTTTAACTAAACCAACAAAGCTTTTAGAACAAACCTCTAATTTGAGGGGGCAAAGTAATCCGCAAAAAAGGTTGTAAATACATCCGTAATTTTCATTAATGCTAAAGAAACTAACGAAACAAGTATGTACATTTAGGATGGATCTAGATTCTAGACCAAAAAAGTCAATCAAAAATCATTAATCTAGTTTTATGTCTGAAGTTTAACACTGCCAAATTTCTTCAAGAATAGTTCCCAAGCTTCTTGCTCAGAAACTGAGTTCACTTTTATAATCCTCCGGCAATCCATCTGACGGAAAACTTGTTATGATCAACTTGCCTACAGGAATACCAATCTTCTCTACGTCGATTTGCTTCTTGACACCATCCAATATAAGTACAGATCTCCCCCTTCTCTTGAATTCCTCGGAGAGTATATTTGCCCTTTTCCTCTCGTCATTCTCACATGAGAAATCTAGTTCCAAAGCTTGTGCAATGTCACTCTGCAATTCGTAAATGCTACTCTCTTGAGAGACTCTGACACGATCGAGATGATCGAAGAATGTGGATTCATTGGAGAGGTTATTTGATAAAGTTGTTTTGCCTTGTCCCCCCATTCCCCAAATGCCAATCCTTGAGATGTTGGCATCCTGTAAAATCTCAGCCAATCCATCTAATCTGCGTAGAAATGAAGATAGAATATCCTCATCAAACTCAAGAAAATACCCTTTAGGAAAATCACTTTGGTCAAGAAGCTCAGTCACTTCCTTGGTCATTATTTCAACCCGTTCAGTCAAATTTTGTCGTTTATAAAATTTGCTGCATAGTACTTCTTGTTTCAAGGTTTCAAATTCTTTTATTATGTCTTCAACATTAATCAACCACTCTTCAACCTCTCTCTTGCGCTTTTTTCCATGAGAATATTGTAATTCCTTATCCACGTCATATTTTTTACTTGTCAGCAATTTTAATTTTCTTTGAAGAGTGTACATGTTTTCCTCCAAGTCTAGGCCTATACATTTGAGAACTCCTTTAACAATTCCTTGAAACGCATCCATGTGAAAGAAAACAAAATGGTGGCTCCTGCATTTTTTACGAAGTCAATAAACATTCAAAAGATTCATATCCGATTAATTTACAGCACTAGGTAAAAATAGGAATAAGGAAAATATAAATTAATAATTATATTAACATCACGATTTCTCCATGGATTCAAAGCACTCGAATAGAAGCTTTTAAAAGAAGTTATTATCAATGACAAGATGTGCTAAATAATGAAATATTGAACCAGAATGAAGTAATATTCTTGACATAATCGAACCAGAAGTGTGTTGACGAAACATGTATGTATGTATGTATATGCAAGATGGATCCAGATTCCAAATTATAAAAGTAAGAATAAAAATCATTAATCGTTTTACGATTGAACTGAATAAAACAAAATCAAATGAAACTCAAATACCTTCAATCGAATTCTGGAAAGCTCAAAACAAATGGAGAAAATCCTACAATCTTAATAAACTCTCTTTGCTTAAATTCTCAATGAGGTAATGAAGCGCACATGGGCTTATGTTTATATATTAAGATGTAAGAGCCTGTTTGGGAGCGCTTTTTAAACCCAAAAAAACAAAAAAAAAATGGTTTTTTGAACCGTTAGAAGGAAATAAGGCAGCTATTGTTGACTTTTCGTCTCACGGGTGGGACCCACCGTTAAAAAAAGGGTCATTTTTTAGCTTCAAAGCTACTGAAAATTTCTACCAGACAAGTCCTAATACTACTACAGTATAAAGTGTAACATTGGCGAAGAAGAAAAGCCAAGGAAATGAAGAAGAAACTTTGAGGAAGGAGCTCGGTAAATTATTCATTACTTTTTATAGCACCACATTTTTTATTTTTTGCACCACATTTTAATTACACTTA
>CAIGRT010170847.1:0-12560 GCA_903798405.1 Fraxinus platypoda | reverse complement strand
GTTTATAAAATTTCAATTTCTTGTTTCTTAAAACAGCAGCAATGTATTGAGACTAACTGAATCACCTGTCTTAAAATTTAGAGTTGAATCCAATGCCTTTTTTTGTGAGTAATTGTTCTTGCATAATTATCGTGTGCCATTTCTATATGTTCATGTTTAATATCTGGATCGTAAAACTTTCTTGGTTGCCCAAAATTTACCATGATGATCAAATTGATAAGTAGTTATCTTTCAGTGAGAAGGTATTTAGGCAATACACTAACTATTATAGATCCAACATTACCCCCGAACAAACTACTCGAGTCCATTCACCACATATGATATCTCGACAGTGCAAATGTTTTTCGTTTTCCTTATATATTACCACAAAGAATTGAGACTTACAGTATCATTAATGGAAATTTTATTGTGCTTTAGATTTTTATTGTAGTGCCAAAAGTAATCTTTTGTTGCATGTCAATATACCATAATTTAATGACCACCTTTGCTTGGGAGTGCAAGGTGATTGTTAAATGGTATTGAGTACTCTTGTGTGTTTTTCTTTATGTTGCTTTATTTTTTTCTCGATCCCAGCTAGTCCTTAGAAAATTGCTATTTGATGCATGGTCCTCCTTATTTCTGTTCATTTCAAACCAGAATCCCATCAATGCACCCAATTTAGTAGTATTAAAAATATGTCAGGATGCCCCAGTGAGGTCTGGCACATTCCATGCAGTGGGACGGTATACCCCTAAAGAAATATAGTGAGAAAATAGGCTTGAATATCAAAAGGAAAAGTTAACACATGATCGACACATCATAATGCAAGCTATGCTATGCCTAGCAAGGCAAGCACGGCCTTGTTGACAGGGTGACTCGACAAGGTCCGATTAATGCTTATAATGCAACTAGATAGATATTTCAACGTGTTGTCATTGAGCGATTGCAATTTGCACAATGTGTTAGCCTAGTCTCTGTGTGTGTGTGCGTGTGAGGTTCCTCTGGCGGAGTATGGGGTGGGTGGGATGAGATGTCTATCTTTGACAATGCCTATAGTTATGTATAGCTACATGGGTTGTTGGGTGTATTCACTAAGGACAGGACTGCACATTATATGGGAAAAAGACAACAGCAGTCATGCGGGCACTCTTTAACAACTTGTACCAAACAGGAATCAGATTCACCCTTGGAAATGTATGTGCATTTATACTTCTATTAGTTTTAGTTTTTTGAAATTTTTTTTTGGTGGATTCTTGTGAATTCTTGCAATTTATCACACTATAATATATGCAGAACTCATAATTTTTGATACATACGAATATGAACTTTTTCGAGGACAGCTTACCCAATTGTGTCAAGTTTAAATATATGGTTGATTCTGTGTCACCTCGTCGATAACGAGTTATGACTAAGTCATTTGAGTCGATGAAAGAATTTTTTCAAATACACTCATGCTGCTTTGTCCCTTGTAAAGCAAACATAGTATATATGTTGAGGTCTTGGAATCAATTGATAATAATTTATATGCAAATCGACATTCTAAGTGACTTGTTAAGTTCTTCGATAACATTTAATGGTTTCATAGGGAAATAATATTGAAGAATGAGTATTGACTTTAAGTACTTGTTGCTTGTTTGATAATACTTTGTTAAATTTTATCGACTTTTCAACTGATCAAATTTCAATTCTAACCACACATTTCATGGAATTCACAATTTTTATCAACTTTACAACCACATGTTTCATCAACCTTTCAAAATGTGCTAAAACTTGTATCATAAAACTTTGTCTAACAGTCCCTTGATGAGAAAATTAATGATACAATTTGTTGATATTCAACCTATGTCTCTTTCATTCGTAAAGGGAAAAAAGCTCGAGTAATTGCCTGTAGAGTTTAACTTTATGAGTTGGTACCCGAATTTAAGTTCTAAATTAGAACGAGTAGAGGTGTAAAAGTGTATCGAACTACTCGAGATAACTTTTAACACATTTACGCTTAGTTCAGGATGGACTCTGTTGGGCCTACATATAGAGGCTTGTGCCTCAATCATCTAATAAAGACAGAAGGAGAAAGAAGACTACTCACTAAACATTCCCAACGGACCTAGTCCCATAAACCATTTGCTATCCACCATTTAGAAACAAAAAGAAATCGGTGTGTTTGATAGATATTATTGAGGAAAGAATGTATTTTAAATAATGATATGATGGGAAATATGTGATTAAAAAGTGAGAAAAAATTATTGATGTGATGGAAAATATTATTTTATTGAAGAATGTGTAATTGGAAATGAGTTTTGAAAAAAAATGTATTTTGAAAGAATGCGTACCAAACAGGGGCCTACTAATATTCCAAGATATCAAATTAGACTCAATATGTATGATATAAAATAAGAAGAGATTCTTGACCGATTGAGTCTATTTGTAGCAATTCAATAGTGGATCTTGATATCCGTGATGTTAAATTCGATCAAACTTGAGCTTAAACTCGAATAGTTCAATCAACGATCATAAAACCCTTCTAGATTATTCATAATTTTGCCCAATAGACCCAAAAATTATGGTGAGTTATTAAGAAAAGTGATTTTTAATTTTTCAGATTGGGGCTGCAACTATTTTTGTATGTAAAATAGAAACTCCCAAGAATCTCTTGTTGCAAACTCCCAAGTTCTCATAGTGTCCACAAAACTGAAGCAGGAATCCCGCTGGAAAAAATGTGCAGCATATCCCAATCATATGTGGCAGTGTAACTCCCCAATGCATCCACACAAATTTCACAGTTTCATACCAAACAAAATTGAGACCACTTCTCAACTATAGATAACCTCAATTGCTTCAAATCATTATGATCAATGTAATAAATAATATCGTTTGAGGATACGTTGGCACTTAACGGCACCACATATAATTTAACGTTATTGTTTTTAAACGAATGATCACGAGTGCAATATTTAGAAACTTAACTCTCTTTTTTTTTGTAAAAAAAGTAACTTTGACCATTGACATAATTACTTAAAACTTCAACGACCAATAATGTAATTAACCCTTTTAGTGACTTAAAATGCTTTTAAATATTTTTAGATGAAACGATTAATATTGTATTGAGATAAGATGTTTGGCTTCATTTGGCCAAACTTTTGATACTCTAGCATAAAAAATATACTAATATACAATTATAAATAACAAAGTTTCACATGTTTTGACTGGTTAATTAATCAGCGATGCTTGCAAAACCCTATAGGCCTTAATATCTAGAACATAGGTAGAATAAAAACTTGCTTATTTACAACTTAAATAAGTAAATTTTGTTTGGGAAATTGGCTCATAAGCAGCCAAAATTGCATCTAGTAAGTGCAAGAATTTGGCTCATGGGAAAACCATGAATTTGTAATGTTAGGCAATGAAAGCTGACAATTTATAGTGGCTTGGAAATTTGGAATAGTGTTTTACCATGATTTGAAGACTTGTATAATTGCATGCAGCCTTCCACAATCCTAATTTGTTGAATTTGGTAAGATTTGCATGCAAAAAATTATGCAAATTGTTGGACATGAAGCACTATAAATAGAGGTGCTTGCTCATTGCCAAAACACACCAAGAAAGGGAGAAAGATATAAGTGTAACACTCAAAAGATCTCTTTGAAGATTTTTCAAATAGTAGAATAGTTTTGAGTGGTAAAGTTTAGTGAGTGATCTTGGGTCATAATTGGGGTTCGGTGTGTGTTGTAATAATTTTTTGTATAGTGGAAAATGTCTGTCTTCGATTGTTCGTGATTTCTCTCTCTGTTTTTGTTTTTTGAGCTTTTTACATTAATCCTTGTATTCTTTCATATTTATTTTTCTACTTTCTTAATATTTTCTCAGTGAGGAGGAATAAATCTGGAAATTGTACAGTTCCTAAAAGAGGTGTTAGATCAAGGTCCTTTGTTGCTTTGTATTATAGTGTGTATATATGTGAGGTCTGGATTTTAAATGGGACCATTGTGACTCATCCCGTCTTTTCTGAGAACTAATATTGTGGGTACTATTTATAATTTACATATACATTCATCAAACTAAGATCACAGAGCAGAAATGTCACGTGCCAAGTTCGAAAATTTGACAGAAGAATTCATTTTTATTTGTGGCAAGTGCATGTCAACGATATATTAATTCAATTTGGATTGCACAAGGCTTTGAAAATGAAACCAATCTTAGTCCCAACCAAGATGCTGAAACATCCAGTGATGAAGAGTGAGGAAATCTAGATTTTAAATTTACAAGTACAATACTTTGTTCTTGGCTAAGAATGTTCTTGCAAATGTGCATGGAATTTCTACGACAAAGGAGCTGTGGGAAAAACTCAAAGAGCTGTATGAGACACAGAGCATTTCATATCGATTATACTTGAAGGAGTAATTTCATTCTTTGCGAATTAATGTAGGTATGAAAATCTCAGATCATGTGATTGTTTTCAATGAGATCGTTTTTGCACTGGATGCTATTGGAGTTAAAATTGATGATTTGATTTGAAGGCTATTGTGTATTGGATGTAGCCTCTTACAATCATTTGTTGATATATTATATGATTATAACAATTTTTCATATAATGAAAAATTTCTATATTTGACGGCTTGTCAATTTTCTCCAATTTTTGGAGTTTTACACATAAACTGTTATAAACAACGAAAAAAAACATAATAACTCCGATACCAATTTGTTGTCATAATATACGAGAAAATAATATGACACAATATGTAATTAATCACAAACTCAATAATAAAATAATTGACAGTGGAATCAAGTTCTCACTGAAATATGGAGAAAAAATACAATGATTTTATGTCTTTAATTTGTCTAACTTAATCTAAAATACAATGAAGAGCTAAATATATATAGATGACGTTTTATGCCCCAAAAGTAGAGTTATAGATAGAATAGAATGTCAAAATCCCGTAAAAAACACTAAACCAAATAAGACCAGGTAAGCTCTCCGCTTGAGCACCGACGAATGTCCATCTCGTGGCGGCATCGCTCGAGCGGTAGGCATGCGGTAATTGAGTGGCGTTGGAGCGTTGTGTCTCGAGTTGAATCCGATTTTCTTGACTCTTTTGCTCCCCAAAAAATTTCTCGTCCATATGTTGACTTCTTCAAATTCAATACAAATTCCTAATTCCCAATTGGATTAACAAATAGAACCTCAACTAGGATTTGCCAAATAGATTTTGAATATGTTTCCAAAGTAGCATTCCAAAAGGATTTTTTTTTAAAATCAACATAAATTAGAATTCTCAAATATTGTCAAGTAGAATTCGGGTCACACCCTAATTCTAACAAACTCCATCTTGACACAAATTCCTACTGCAATGAATAAATTTCAAAGATTCTCCACTTGGAGACAAATTTTATTGCAAAGAATAAACTTTAACTCTTAAAATAAAATAAAAAATGAACGAACTTCTCCATCAAAATTTTCAACTTGAAAATATTCTCCACATCTACCACAAAATCCAAATGAGTTCAAACTCAAAAAATAAGTAATCAAAATTTCAAGAACACCCTTGGACACCATAGTTGTTCGAATCACGAGCAACAAAATCAAACGTAATTAACAATCACCAAATAAGGCTGAAACAAGCCATGTAACATAATACTACAAAATGCTTCAATTGAAGGATCTTTGCCAGAATCATCACCTTCAACCATGAACGAAGCAAAATTATCTAAATAAGCATTTTTGTACCTATGTGGAGGCATATTCTCGAAAACGGGCATGTTTCTAGAAATTGAATACAATGACACCGCTGGTGATGGTGACAAAGCGGAATTATCCATAAGTTTCGAACTTGACTTCAATGTATTCATCAAAGTAGACCCCGAACAAAACTCTCACGGTACCGAACCAAACGCACAATCCACTTAAATTCTTAAACTATGTTGATCCTTTAAAAAGTCTGTAGTACCTTGCAAGACATATAATTGAGATTTTTTCCATCCCTACAACACAATATGAGCACTTCTACGAACCTTCATGGCTCCACCTTCACCAATGAATTTGTACCATTTCGAGTCAAGAGTACATAAGGAGATAATATTTTTTTCTTCAAATCAAGAAAATGCCGCACTGCATCAAGTGTTCGACACTTCCATCAATCAACTTAATTCTGACAATTCTTATACTAGCTATCCAAAAAGGTGTATTATTATCGGCCACAACAACACATTTGAAAACTTCTTCATATGTTGTAAACGAATCCCAATCGGGACACATATGAAAAGTGCAAGCCGTATCAAAAATTCAATCCTCTTCCGGTTTAAAATCGCAGTAAAAAATAATCGAAAGCTCTCTATCATTGTGAAACATTTCTCCAACACCAGTTTCACCTGAAGTATTTAATTACTTTTCCTTCTGATGAACTGCAGTCAATTTTTTTTTTTTTGCAATCCTTAACCAAGTGTCCCTTCATTTTTCAATAATTAAAAATTTTATTTGTGAAGTTAGATCTTAATTTGCCCATTCCAGAACCACCATCGACAATAAGACCATCTCTATGAACCTTAGTTCGAATAAGATGCTTCATCTTCTCTTTTAAATATAGAGTATCATAAACATCTTCGATAGTGAGAGTATCATGACTGACTATATAAAATCGTGTCTTTAAACGACATATATGAAGCTGGCAAGTAAACAACAAGATCAAACCCAAATCTTCTTCATCATATTTGACCTCCAAGGTCTCTAAATCAACGACGATTCTCTTAAACACGTCTAGGTGATCTTCAAGAAATGTACCTTTGGCCATACGATGAGAATAAAGTTGCTGCTTCAAGTGCAATTTGCTAGTAAGACTTTTCGTCATGTATAATTGCTCAAATCTTAATCATAACAAAGCGACGGACTTCTCCCATCTAATCCCTATGTTGTTTCTCCTCATGATTTCAAGTTGTGGGCATCTTGTCAAATTCCAACAACGTATTGTCCAAATCCATTTGAGCGAGTATTGCTCGCATCTTTACCTACCATAAAGAAAATCTTGTGATGCGATCCAATAACGGAATATCATACTGTATGATTGCCATCCCAAAATCAAAAAAATCTCCCTATTAATTAAGCCCTAGCTCTCATTCAAATTTGTTATAAACAACTAAAAGAAAATACTGAATAATTCCGATACTAATTTGTTGTGATAATAGACGAAAAAAATAAAATGACACAATATTAAGTAACGATCACAAACTCAAGAATAATATAATTGGCAGATGAATGGAGTTTTCACTAAAATATAGAGAAATAATACAAAGATTTTGTATTTTTAAT
Source organism: Fraxinus platypoda (assembly GCA_903798405.1). Classification (NCBI taxonomy): domain Eukaryota; kingdom Viridiplantae; phylum Streptophyta; class Magnoliopsida; order Lamiales; family Oleaceae; genus Fraxinus; species Fraxinus platypoda. The sequence continues at coordinate 5,284 of CAIGRT010170847.1, read as the reverse complement.
TTGTCTAACTTAATCTAAAATATATTGGAGAGCTAAATGTATATAGGGGAAGTTTTATGCCCCAAAAGTAGAGTTATAGAAGAAATAGAATGTCAAAACCATGTCAAAAATGCAAAAGCAAACAGGAGCAGTTAAGCCCACCGCTCAAGCGCCAGGCGAGCGGCCATCTCGAGGTGACGCCGCTCGAGCTGTAGGCGGGCTGTAATCGGGTGGTGCTGGGGCTCTGTGTCTTAGGTTGAATTCGATTTTCTTGACTCTTTTGTTCCCCAAAAATTTTTTTATCCATATCTTGACCTCTTCAAACCCAACACAAATTTCAAACTCTTAATTGGGCTTTCAAATAGAATTTCAACTAGGATTTGCCAAATAGACTTTGAATATGATTCCAAGTAGCATTCCAAAATGATTTCTTCTTAAGTCGACTTAAATTAAAATTCTCAATTATCTTCAAAGTATAAATTCTTATGTTGTTATTATGCCATCTTTAATTTTTCTGTCTTCTTAATATTTCCTCGATAAGGAGGATCCTGAGGAAAATCTGGAAATTGGTCCAGTTCCTAACAAAATTTTCAACCTTAGCCAAACATGCACAAACAAGCAAATTTCTCCCAACTCTCTACACTTCACCCCAGGAATTTGGGGCTAGGGACATATAGAAAAGGACAGTATGGTCTCAGTCTATCTCTGTATTTGTATGTATGTGTGCGTGTTTATATATTTATCACACACACACACACTAGAAGAGTCAAAACTGTATATATAAACAAAGCATGCCCACTACTTTCTCCCATGCACTTGCCTTGAACACCTCCAACACTACAAATTTAGTGTGTTGAAGTTTTCCAACTGATCTCATGCCTTATCCCTTTGTCCATAACTTGTCTCAAAACACTTTTTATCTTCCTTCATTTAAATTCCCTTACTTTCCACACAACACAATCAATCAAGATTGTATTCTCTACATGTTCCTTCATAACTTCATTCTACAATTAGTTTCTGACCATAATGTCGAGCCGAAGATCTCGTTCAAGGCAGTCGGGAGTTGTTTCAAGGATAAACGACGATCAAATCGCGGATCTCGTGTCCAAGTTGCAACAACTTATTCCTGAGATTCGCAATAGGCGTTCAGACAAGGTAATTAATTAATTCACCGCTTCTTTGGTGCGCGCGCGCGCGCGTGTTAACTCATTCACATTTTGTGTGGCCTTTGTCTGACTTTACTAGATAAGTCTGGTCCTGCAACTCATGCCCACAACCTCACAACTCTCTTGTATTCACAATATTTTGAGATATGTGGACTATGTTGATCCCTTTTGGCACGTTTGATATGCTGCATTAAACAATATTAAATAAGATTAAAGAGGTAAAAAATAAAATCTCGTACATCGTTTATGTTCATGTGTACCATTGTACTTCCGAGTGTTAAACGTTGTTTCAGTTCGATTCGTCCATGCATGTATGTTATTTTGAGTAACGAAAAAGACAATATGATAATCTAGTTATTCGACCATTACATTGTCATCTCAGTTTTTCCTATAGTTAAACTAACGGGCATGAATAGAATGACCAAATTCTAACAAACGTTCAAGTCAACTAATTTGAAGTTTAGTATAAGACGAAATTTCGCTAAAAAATTCAGCAACCTAAGGCAATTTCAACCCTTCTTTGCATGCCATCCATATTTATACGCATTCGGTCATACATGCACAAAAAAAAAAAAAAAAAAAAACACGCCTATTTGTTTAGGAGATAGCGAGCAAGAGAATGCTCCATTTTTTTTCATGTGCCAATCGACATTAAAAACTGCAGGTATCAGGTTCAAAGATCTTGCAGGAGACTTGTAACTTCATTCGGAGCTTGCACAGAGAGATTGACGACTTAAGTAATCGATTATCCGAGCTTTTGGATTCAATTGACAGTGAGAGTGCTCAAGCAGCCATAATTAGGAGCTTACTAATGTGATAACTACACCTTATATGTTTGTATTGTACCCTTTTGCGATATTTGTATCTTTTAATTAGGAGTTTGTTTGGATCCCATAGATAGTTTCCCTATTTAAATCATTGCATAGACTTGCTAATCGATGGCGTCCGAGACAAGAGTAAGGGGTCAAAACTTTTATTTCGAAATATTGACGCGTCTTAGTTTACGTTGTTTCTAAACTTATGGATATGACAATTTTGGAAAGTAATTCTATTTTTAGTACCGTTTATGAGGTTTCTATTCAGTCGCTTTTATCTAAATTCTACATAGACATTACGAGAGACTACATAAGTTGAAAGAGTAATGTTATTCATAGTCGGTATTCGTCCTATGTGAGATACACATGGCAATTTTGTTATTTGATACATTAATATGGTAGGTTTTATTGCCTTATGCATCAAATAACAAACTAACATATGTATACGACGTAGGGCGACTGCTAGTGGTCTTCCATGTGAAATATGAATAGCGTTATTCAATTTGAAATGACACGTTAAAGAAAGTTAGATATTTGGAACAAACACTTTGATTTGATCTCTTGAAGGAAAGTGTTCTCGAAAGTCTCAAAATTTGTTCCATTCAAGTTACGGATTAAAAATGATATAATAACGACCATATTTAGTGGAAGACAAAAATCAATTCCTATCAAGATGGCATATTTAAAAAATAAAAATAAAATTGAATATTAAAATGACACAAATAAATCAATTATGGACTCAAAATTATCAATTTGGACGAAGTGACTTCATTCAAACAAAATATAAATTCTTTGACACAATTGATAAATTCAATTACCCATCGTACCCATTGTGAAAATATGTATCTTTTGAGGGGTAAACATGATATTTTTGAGAATTCAATGGTACAATTGACAGAAACCTAAAGACAAGAGTGCAGTCCCTGTTATAAGAAGCTGCAAAGTTTGCTTAAAAATGAATTAAAATTTATAATATATTAAATATCACGAATCATTTTTTGGAGGATTATAGCCCTTTTGCAATTCAATTATTTTAATAATATCTTACTTTTCGTTTTTCAATATGTATTTAATTTACAATCTGTAATAAATACTATAAAGTCATTGTTCATGCATGTATTTCTCATTATTAATTCTCAATTAATTAACATTCACATTCATTTAATTAATATTAATTAGATATTCACATTCACATTCATGTCCATGTCCTTGTTATTAATTCACAATTAATTAACATTCATAACTTTTCGTTTTTCAATATTTATTTAATTTACAAATTGCAATAAATACTATAAAATCCTTGTTCAGTCATGTATTTCGTGTTATTAATTTTCAATTAATTAGCATTCATATTCATTTAAATAATATTAATTAGAATATTACATTCAAGAATGCAGTTCATTATTCCTGTCCGTATATACTAATTAGCATCTAGTTTCACTTAACTGAAAATTAAATTATATTCATTTAGTATAAATGATTTAACATTCATTATCGTGTATATATTTATTGGTATTTTATGTGCATATAAAATAAATGTTAATTATTATATATGCAAATAAATAGTGATATGCATATATACTTGAATGTGAGTATTAAAATAAATACATAAATAAAGATGAATGGATAAATTGATGGTCAAATATTATTTCCGCATAACTTATAAAGCATTTTAGAATAATGTGCAATGCACGTTCAATTCTGACTAGTTGCATTAAAAGTAAGAACCTTTTTCCCGGATGGAAGCGGAAGGTACGTTAAAGATATTTTTTTAATTCCAAAAAATAATTTTTTTCATAATAATTTATTAGTTATTTATTCTTGATTATAGATGAGTTCTTCTTTTACTGTGTGATGTCACCATTAGATCGATTTTTGTAATTTTAGTTCTTCGTTTGGCTGTTTAAATATTAAGAAGAGAGAGTATTCTGTTTCGATTAATTGATGAAATTGTGGCGAGTTTTAAACCCTAAATCATTTTTAATTTAGCTCAATTTCAATGTAAATATGGTGACGTAGCTAGATAAATATGTTTCAATGGTCATATGCCAATCAGTATTTTTTTCTCTATTAATCAAACTTGAAATTGTGGTTAATTACAGAGACCAAGAGTTCAATAGTAGTTTAAATTTATCTCGTATAGGTTGTAGATGTTTATGATTTTTCAGCGGTAGTCATCGAATTAGCTCTTGTCTAACATCTATTACAAAACTAGTTCTATAGGATGAGATCAAAACAAATGTAATGATGCAATAAATCTACTTATTAGTCAAATCTTCCAGAAATCACTTGACAAATCTCAGCGGAAGTCTTCTTGGTTCTATATTCTGAAATCTTACTTTTCTTGGAAGCTAGTAATACTTGTGGTATGTTTACAACTGAACTCATGATGCTTTGTTGTTCTAAATCTAACTTGAAAACTTGCATGAGCTGACCTTTCTTTTGTAGGGCGGTAGTGAAAGTTCATGTTCTGGAGTCGCCTGAGTTTTGCCTATGAAATGAATGGTTCTTTGCTTTGTTAACCATGTTTGGCATTGGACGGGGATGGAGGGACGGGGTGATGTGACAGATAATAATTGAGTGTTGTGTTTTAATTTTTTTTCAAATTGTTCAATCATGTGTCGATACGTGTCCCCCTATTATTGAACATGTTTTTGAGCCTGTTTGTGTAGCACAATTGTGTCTGGTTTCTTCAATAGAAATGAGCCTGGTGTTTATTCTGCAAAAGTTGCAAGTCTTTCTCTTAATGCTACTGAGAAAGACGCCTGTGAGTCTGTGCTTCTGCATAGCAAGCGAAAATGTTGAAATTCAGTGACCGTCACATGTAGTAAGATTGCATTACTTTGTCTGATTTATTTTATTATCATTTATTTGTGGCACGCAAATGTAACTTATCAAAGTTAGAAAATATTGTGACCATTCCTTCCCTGGTTCTTATCTTTATAATTGAATTTCCCTTCATGCATATAGAACTGAATCAGCTTAATTGCCTGTAATTCCATTTCCTTCTGTTTCTCTCTTTATTTACATTTCTTCATCTTTTACTTTTATAGAAAAAGATTTTAGATTCCCTGTGGGTCAGCAGCCGTACTCCTGGGTTTAAAGAAAAGTAAAAAATGACTAGTGGTCTCCATTTTTCTTTTAGACATTACTATTTTATGAGTTTTGCTATTCGTCCAGAGCCTTGTACAGGGGTCGCATGTGACACCCCCTGGGGAGACGTGGCTCTGTCCCTCTAGCGAAACTCCTGTCTTATTTGCAATGTTGCAAGTCCTATTTAAACATAGGGGCATAGAAGTGATATAACTCAACGGTAGAGTGTCA
>CAIGRT010170834.1:0-19740 GCA_903798405.1 Fraxinus platypoda | reverse complement strand
GCACGCTTTTGTATTACGTTCTTTTATTTATTGGGAAATTCGAGTGTTCCAATTCTCACTTAGTTCTTGATGACTCGAAACGTGACATGTTATGGTACATCAGTTAGGTGCTAGATTCACCATCAAAACTAACTATGACATGTTTTTAGTTATAAGAGCATTTCTAAAAGATTCTTTAAACTTAAAATACTCTATTTTAGAGAGTTAGTGCATAAAAATAAGCACTAAGAGACTCTATTTTGTCTTTTTAAAATAAGAGCATATTCGGCAATTTTTTTATTTTTAAAGAGTATATTCTACAATTTTGATAGCACGTATGAAGTTAGAAAGTAAAATTTTTTAAATACTCCAACAAACTCATTATTTTTATTATAGAGTGTGAGTTTGATCCTTTAAATTTTTAGAGTCACTCGTTTTCAAAATTAAAATGTTATTTTAAAGAATCTTTTGGAGCATGATTTTAAAGATTAACTCATTAAAATAGAAAATACCTTATGTTTAAAAATTTTATTGGAGATACTTTAAAGAGTGTATTTTGAAAAATCAAACACACTCTTGATTTTTAATAACAATGATTACATTTAATAAATTACAAAATTTTAATACTCTACAATTTAAATTATTCAAATCACATTTAGCCCATGTTTGGTAGGGATTAAAATTTAGATTATAATCTAATTTAAAGTCAACAATTAATTTTTATCACATATTTTATGGATTCACACATTTTTAACAACACATTTTATTAATTTCTATCAAAATATACTAAAATCTGATTTTAATTCCCACCAAACATGTGCTTAAATTGATTGGTCATTAACATATAAAAAATTATTTTAAATAAAAGATGAGGAAAATTCAATAAATGTTCATTAAACAAATAAAATAAAGAGTCAAAATAGAGAGTATTATTGGTCATTGGAATACATAAAAAATTTAATCTCTAAATTTAATGATGTTACTATTGTGCATGATATTTTTTATTTTTATTTTTTATAAATAGAGTATCTCTAGGAGATACTTTAAAGATTTAACGAAAGAATCATGCTACTTGTACAATTTTATTTGTCAATCCTGGTTAACAATTCATACTTGATAATATCACATTCATCAATTTCAAAAATTGTTTTTAAAATCAATTGGTTCAAATTTTTACAATACTAAGATTGTCAACCATAATCATCAACAATGATTGTACCAATAGGTTAATTCGTCCCTTTATAGTTTATACACATATTATTGGGGACTTAATGTACTTTTATTTGTTCAGAATAAGGGTACAATGGTCTGTTAAATACAAAATTAATTACTGGGGACTGAAATTTTACGAAGGTGAAAGATTGATGACTTAAATGTTAGAAATGGAAGATTGAGAATGCGAACGCTCAACTTGGAAAAATGAGGCCCACGGACGTCATTTTACGTACTCATTTTTAATCATATATTTAAATAATAATATCTTTCCCAACTTTTTAGCTATAAATTCTCCTAAAATAACTATTAAAACGTTTTTTCCACAAAAATTTATTTGTTAATTTTTATTAAAATTTATTAAAAATTTAATAGGCAAAATCTCTTTTAAGAGACATGGAATAATCTTCACAGGAGTGACAATTTTACATATTTATGCCACTGGTACCATTTCGATGTGTTATTTATGCCACTGGTACCATTCGATGCGTGTGGATTCTTCCAATCAAGAGAGGTTTGATGCTCCAATTACTTCAAAACTTGCCAAATTGTGAAAGGGTAGGATTAAAACAAAACAAGCGAAAAGTTACAGTTCAATTTTTTAATTTGAAATGTGAATACTTATTTGGTATTTAATCTAGGTTATCAAATTTATTTTATTTTATTTTTTAATTGTGTGAAGTTTTGCGGGATTGTTCAGTAGGAAGATGAAAAAGTCTCCATTGCCATTGCAAAATTTATGCGGGCCTGAGAAGCAATTCATCAAGAAGGAAGATTTAGCGAAGCTTTTGAGATGGCATTTTGGGCATTCTGATTTCCGAGGGAAGCAATTGGAAGCCATTGAAGCTGTTTTATCAGGTTTCGACCATGTCATAAGTTCATGCAATTCTGGTGTTATGGTTAATTGTATGTGTTTATTCACAATTGCAGGTAGAGATTGTTTTTGTCTAATGCCAACTGGTGGAGGGAAGTCGATGTGCTATCAGATTCCTGCTCTAGCAAAACCTGGGATTGTGCTCGTGGTTTGTCCTTTGATAGGTGAATTATGAAACTCTTGTTGATTTTATTTTAATGTGAACGCTTGAGTACAGTTTCCTTGTGAGTGTGCCAGGACAAAATCTGATTGCTCTTGCTGGGATTTCTGTTTGATTTCAGCTCTTATGGTAAGGTCATTTCAAATGTCTTGTTCTCATTGTCTCGAACTATCTTTAATGGACTTTGAATACGGCTCTTTTTAAATTAAAGCTACTTTCTGCTTTGGCTAGGAAAATCAAGTAATGGCATTGAAAGATAAAGGAATTGCTGCTGAATATCTCTCATCAACCCAGGTTGCTAAGGTCAAGAATAAGGTATTGAAGATTCTGATGGTTTTTGTTTACTGATGACAGAACCTGGATTCTGAATGATTGAAGGCAACTTTTTCAAGGGATTAAGTAAACTGAAGTCTGATGGACCTTAGTCACGAAAAGATGTTATTCCAAATGCTATATTGCTTCTTATTCCTAATTTAGCATCTAAGTTCAACCAATTCGCCATAATGCATTGAAGAATTTCAAGAAAAGAATTTGTTAAATATTCCAAAATATTGATAAGCTTTGAAGTTATGAACTAGCACGATAATGTTGTAAAAATCTATTTATAAGTTCATAATTGAAATATTCCAAACGGAGAATTGTTACGACAAGTTTTTCTATGTGGTAGTGAAGATGCACAACATTTTGCTAATTTTATTACGATGAAAGAAGAAGATACTATAAACATGAAGATGATAAATATTTACAGGCCTTAGGTTGTCAATAGAGTTGGAGTGGCCCAATGTTTGCTTGCGTATCGATTGGATATTAATGAAATATGAACAAGGCTAAACTAAACCTAAGTTCAAGCTTAAATTAGATATGGCTGCTGCATGGCCAGTTCGGCTCAATCTGAATTAAGCTTGACACACATTTCTAATTTTGCCTGTGGAGTCGTGAACAAATTTATGAATCCAAAGCATCTGATCCTTGAATTACGTGGATTGCAAGTAATTTACTTTTGCTGCCGTTTTGTAGTAATTGGACTTTAAGTTGTTTGCTTTGTGGTAATTGCAATCACTCTTTTGGTCAAACAAGTGAAAAAAAAGAGACAATAAAGTACCTGAATCTGAACTTCATCCATTTTTATATTCTTTATTTAACAATTGCAAGATAAATCTATTAAGATAAATTATCTAGAACTGAAGCAAACTTAAGCAGGAATGTGGCACGTAGAGTAAAAAGACTACCCAGTGTCAAACCTGGATGTCTTTTCGACCCTATATTTGGAGTTAGGGCAGAGATTGTCCCAAAATTTCTGGGTTAAGAGGATCAGGAGGAAAGATAGTTGGGGTGTGAGGAGGAGGGTGGTTGATCCTCTAGCCATGCTACCAGCTCTGCCTCTAGTTATTATGATGAGTTAGAGTATGATAATGTGGTTGTGGAAGTTGTATTTCTTTATGATTGGGTTCTGATCTTCTGTAGGCATCCCCCCCCCTGGGGGGGGGGGGGGGGTACCAGCTCTGCCTCTAGTTATTATGATGAGTTAGAGTATGATAATGTGGTTGTGGAAGTTGTATTTCTTTATGTTTGGGTTCTGATCTTCTGTAGGCACCCCCCCCCCTGGGGGGGGGGGGGGGGCGACTGTAAATATCACGTTGTACTTTCAACCCCCAAGAATCCTATTATCCATGCAACTGCATGAATGTCTCCTAGAAAGATGAATGCTAATTCAAAAAACTTTGAGAGATTCAAGATTATAATTGCTTCTAATTAACAGAATAGTAACAGTAACAAGAATAATAAATGCATTAAAATTAAAAACTTAAACTATCCCCACTCCTCCAAAAGGAGAGAAAGGGAAGAGCAGCAGTACTGCAGTAGCAACTTATTAGAGCTTGATACAGATTGCGTCTTTTGCAGTTCAGATAAATTGGGTCTTATGATATACCTATTGGAAAATTATGATATGTAGAGAGAAGGTGTCTAACAGTCTTATCTTAGATATATTGGGTCTTAATTTTCTGTGTTTGCTGAACATGTCACGATGATATTTTGCCCTTAATCTGAACTACTGGTTGTTCTAATTGGTTTCTCTACTTTTACATTTTCAATTGGAATTCATTTATCATAGGTCAAAACTTCTAATTGAGATGCTCAGAAATTGCAATCACGGGGTAATAACTTCTGACGATAAACAGTTTCCACTTGATATATATCTCTCTTATTTTCTGAATATATAGATATATGAAGATCTTGAATCGGGAAAGCCGGCTTTGAGGTTACTGTACGTTACACCTGAACTGATTGCAACATCAGGGTTTATGGCAAGGCTGACAAAGATTCATTCCAGAGGGTTGCTAAATCTTATTGCGATAGACGAGGTATGTGGTTCATGGCCTGGTCACATACATGACTAGTCACTGTAAGAAGCTTTTGAAGTTGACACACAGATGCGTGGTTTTTTACTTTTCAAGGAGATTAATTTTACCTTAACTTGTAAAACTGTTAGGCACATTGCATCTCATCATGGGGCCATGATTTCAGGTAATTTTTCAAGCTTACAACATATTCTCATACTGAGTAACGTTTTCTTATACAAATATACTCTTGGAAATTCTGCTTTCTTACTTTGGGTATAAATATAGTGGTATTCCTTATATTTCATAACATCAATAGTTATGTATATTTAAAACTGGGTTCTTGGTGGTTTAATTTTTCCTTAATCAAAAAGTTCAAAATATTTTGACGACAGTTCCAAATTTATTGGATATCATCTACTCCGACACTGAACATGGTTTCAGACAATCCTTAAATCTGTTGAAATAACGTGAGAGTGCAGATAGTTTTACGCTTGTTATAGATCTTCCTAGGCATCATTTTATGTTGGCTCTCTTTTGATCTACTTTATATTATTGGATGCCTTCAAGCTTATCCTCACAGGGTTGGGCTTCCCCCTAAACTAGAGGGAGGGAACTTTTTTTCCAATCATCATGATACGCTGAAAGTATCTCACTTTCTTTTGTTATCCTTCATTTTATCTTGTTGTGATTTTGACTTGTATTTAGTTAACATATCTGCCATTTGTTTGAGTTTTTTATGTATTTATCGATTGTTCTTATATTCAGGCCTAGCTATCGCAAGCTTTCTTCTTTGAGGAATTGTCTGCCCAACATACCAGTTTTGGCTTTGACTGCTACAGCTGCTCCTAAGTGAGTGTTCAACAATTTTCTCCATAGAAAATATCTCTCTCCATCCACATTCTAGCAAAAGTTTCTAAACACTTTTTCTTATTAAAGTACATTCTACTATCTTCTGCAACCCCTTACTCGTCCATCCAAAACATCAGTTCTTCAACAATTTTCTCCATAGAAATATGCCCCTGTTTGGGCTCCATTTTATTGTGATTTTCGGAGAAAATTTATTTTGGAATAGTGATTTTTTGGAAAATGTGTGGTTGAAAGATAAGAAAAAGTTTTTGTTTACGTGTAATATTATTTTATGAAACATGTGTGGTTGAAAGTGAGTTCTGGAAAAATGTATTTTGGAAATAATGGAGGCCAACTTTGAGGGGTTGCTCAATTGGTCAGGCCTTGGGTTTGCTCCCCAGTGGTCACCAGTTCGAGTCCTCTCAGGGCCACTGAGGTGAGTACCCCGCCGTAAACTTCAGGGCCCCATGGAATTAGTCGAGGTGCGCGCAAGCTGGCCCGGACATCAACGGTTATAAAAAAATAATAATAATAATGGAGCCCAAACAGGGGCTATATCTTTCCTTCCATATCCTGGCAAAAGTTTCTAAACACTTTTTCTTATTAATGTAGATTCTACTATCTTCTGCAACCTCTTACTCCAGCCTAAACATCAGTTCTATCTTCTACTCAGATTTCAAAGCTTTTTGTGTATCCATGTTGTTATAATATTATTGTCAAAAAGGATTGTTTAAATTTATCTGGAACTTCTTTGTGCACAAAATTTCAGTCCTACTGAGATATTTTTCTTTCTGGGAAACAGAAAAACATTTACACTCTAGATTTTGTGTTTCTGCAGAGTACAGCAGGATGTGATAGAGTCCTTGTGTTTGGAAAACCCTCTTGTCCTGAAATCATCGTTTAATCGCCCTAATATTTATTATGAAGGTGCGGTCTGTTTATCTTGATTTATTTTCTTTCCTTCAGTCCTTTGTTATGGGACTTTTTGAGCAGCAGAAGAGTTGCTCTTCTGCTTTTGTTGCATTATGTGAGTTATTTTAACGAGTATACACATCCTTTTTTTTTTTTCCTTGCTATTGCACGATTGGTGGCTATACTTTTGACAATATAGAACCTCGTGTGTTAAGGGTTTTGGGGAAGTATAAGATCTTAATTCACAAACTCTTCCCTCCCCATGGGGACACCTGAAGAAAAATAAGAAAATTGAGTATAAAAGGAGAACAAAAGGTAGAACAGGCTCTGCAAATTGATTAATATGCGATTAAATATGGTTCATATCTGAATGTCCCACTTTAGTTGGTTAAACAGTTTTTATGCATTTAGGCAGAGCTATGGTGAACTAAATCTAATACCTGTCTATTTAAACACCTCATCTTGCAGTTCGTTACAAAGATTTGTTGGACAATCCCCAAGCTGATTTATGTAATTTTCTCAAGTCCTTTGGAAATATTTGTGCAATTGTTTACTGCCTTGAGCGCAAGACTTCCGATGATTTGGCCGCTCATTTATCAAAGAATGGAATTTCTTGCTCTGGTAACAAACAACTGTATCTTGCAACTACTAAATGTCACTTTTGTTAGGCTTTCCAAAGTTAATTCTTTTTCCGCCACTACTAGCATATCATGCTGGATTGAATAGTAAATTGCGGAGCTCTGTTTTGGATGATTGGATCTCCTCCAAAATACAAGTAGTTGTGGCGACAGTGGCTTTTGGGTATTTTTTCTCTCCACCCTCATCCCCCCAAAATTTTTACATTACTCTAGGATTCCCAATGTAATGTGCTGCAACTCTTTAGTGTTATTTGAGCTGGTGGGTCATTTTTTGCACCATCATTGTAATATTATTAAATCATACTGATCTCTGATTTAGTTCTCGCTCGCATTAAGTTGATTTTTTTTAATATTTGATTTAGGTTCAATTTTGTAATTAGCAAAATTAACAATTTTCAAATTTGTAATTGGCAATTTCCTTAGTCAAAATCATGTCCTAGTTGAATTATATTAAGAGTTTATCGAGTTGTAATCAAAGTTAAAATGAGAGTTATTGAGTCCTAATTAAAGTCAAAAGGGTTGAGATTGGTAGTATAAGTCTTGAAGGAGTCCAAGATGTTCAAGAAGATCACCTATAAGAGCGTTGCACAAATCATGCTCTAAATTATCGGCCACAACTTGCAACTCATTTTTCACATAGAAAACATTCGAATTTGGACAAGGATATTCTAGAAGAATTGTAGACTTTTGAGTCAGTTTTCCAATGCACTTTGAATCATCTTCATCGGACATCGAAAGAGAAAGTTATGATGAAAATACTGACGACTGTTCAGCTGCAGCTAGCCTGTGCTCGAGCGGCGTGGTTATCCGAGGAAGAGTAAATTTCGATTTTCAAGCTAATTTTAGGTTCTTTTTGATTTCAAACACTACCCATTATAAATATACATCCTATGAGATGTCCAAAACAGTAGTTGAACAATATTTTGATTATAGAGATCGTTCTTTGAAAATCCAAACATCCTTTCATTGATTCCTTGATTCAACCATAATATTATTTGTTTATTATTCAACCTATATATTGATCCAATTAGTAGAGCCCTGTTGTAAATCAAGAGTTTGTTCTGAAAGCCAAAAACATATTTCAATATCTCTTGCATCAACCCACAAGATCAAAACACATAAATATCTTTTGATCAAACGCTAAACCACCTAATCCATCGTAAATAAATGATAACAGCAATCGGGAACTTGTGTAAAGACACGCAATCTAGGAGGGCTAAGATAATACATCAGGGGTCGGGAGCTGGTGTGAGGAGCACGTAGTCCACGAGGGTCAATGTGATATATCAGGAGTTGGGATCTAGTATGAGGAGTATGCAGTCCAGTAGAATCAAGGGTGACTAGAGGAAAATAAGGTCAGAGGGGACTAAGAGATAGTTGGGTCTGGATCATACTGTAAATTGTTTCGTTTATAGTAGATTATTGACTAGTAAAGTGTTCGAAGTTTTTGATCATTTGCGAAGGGTTTTCTCGTGATCATATAGGTGTTATTTACTGCTTTCTATTTACAAATTGTGGTATTCAAATATAGGATTAATTGGATTGTTTGACATAATCATCTAAAACAATTAAAAAGTGTGTTGTTGCATTTAATTTTGTAATTCTGCACGTTGGGTCTAAATATTCGGTTAAATTGAAACTTTCAATGTTTAATGTTGTTTTCCTTATTGCTAGACTATTAGTAACAGCTGAAGATAGCACAATTTGCGATTGACCTTTTGTGTGAGATAAATAAGTGGAATTCAGCATGTTGGATCTCAGTCAGACCATACTATATTGACGCAACCATTTTGTTTTGTCTTATGTCTACTTTTTCTTTTTCTTGAATCCTGTTATCAGGGAGAAGGAGAAGTACATATTCGTGATAGAAGTTGACAGTTGTGATTCTTAGATGAGTATCTTAAGCCAATGAATTACAATGCTTTGACATTATTAGTAGAGTCTTAGATTTCTGGCTCAAGTCTTCTGCAGTGCTACCATGCGTTCAAAAATAAGTCATTACATTGATCAAGTTTGAGCTGGGATATTGCATAAATTCACTTCATCATGAAACAAATTATACCAAACATGACTAAAAAATGGCATTTTTTTCTTCTGAAATTAATATTACAAAGTACGTGTCTTCATAAAGTTCATTCCATTGGGCAAAAGGGTTGTAATTCTGTAGTGGTATCTGAAAATGTATTCTTGCTAGCTGCTTGCTAACCAATACAAAATAAATCTTTGAACGCCTCATATACTCTGTGGTTGCCATTTGATAGTTGTATGCTCAAGGTTTTATTTTTTCCAATCTCTTGTTTTTCGTTCTTTAATGCAGTCAGACGTATGTGTAACTAGTTTCTGATTCCCTCAGAACAAATTCTTCACAATTTGCAATAATTTCAAATTGTCTGAAATGTCATGCGATTTCCACCTGTTAAGCTCTCTATGGATTATCATTTGATCATAATTATTCTGAGATAATTATCGTTGTTGTCTATTTGGTTTCTGAGTTGCTGCTGGAGATACTTTGGTACACACACAGTGATTGAGCTGGTTGTTATACTGCAGGATGGTATGCTACTATTTCTATCAAATTCGAGGAATGTTTAATACAATTTTTTGTCAAACTTCAACTGTGAGATTTTTCAAGCAGGACTATTTTAACCGAATCTTTTGCACTATATTTATAGGGCATAGACAGGAAGGATGTCAGAGTTGTTTGCCATTTTAATATTCCCAAGTCAATGGAATCCTTCTATCAAGAGTCTGGTAGAGCTGGTCGTGATCAACTGCCCTCCCAAAGTCTACTGTATTATGGAGTGGATGATCGTAGAAGAATGGTTAGTTGCATCTTTGCCACCATGTTACCATCTCCTTTGATGTTCAAAATTTTCACCATATTTGTACTCCAAAATTTTCACACATTTGCAGGAATTTATTTTGGGTAAAACTGAGAGCAAGAAGTTGCAGTCCTCAAGCTTGCAAGAGGGGCCCTCCAAGAAGTCCCTTGCTGATTTCCACCAGGTAAATTTCTTGCTTTTTCATAATGATGGGCCTTTTCTCCATTTTCTGTTGATTCCATTTTGATCTGAGACATATAATGCATCTAGATGGTTGAATACTGTGAGGAATCTGGTTGTCGTAGGAAAAAGATTCTTGAGAGTTTTGGGGAGCAGGTATTTTATTCTTGAAGGATGAATGGTCCTGTTATACATAAAGACGCTATATGAGAATGTCAGATAACATCATATAGATGTCTTTCTCTAAAAGCAGGTAACTTCGTTATTATGTGCGAAATCTTGTGATGCATGCAAACATCCTAAATTAGTTTCCAAGCATTTGGAGGACCTCACAACTGCTTGCGTTAGTCGACCCAGATATGGATCCTCTTGGATATCAATTAGCAGGTAGCTTATTCCATATTTTGTTCTGTATACGTACCCATTCCTTTTAAATTGGGATCTAGCTTGCTGCATTATTGGCTCGTTGCTTTTGTTGTACAGTGAAGCTTAGTGATTAGGAAGTTTGCCCCAAGCATTTTAGTTGCCGTAAATTCAATGTGTACGAGCAGATGGTTTACCCAAATTTAAGTTATTGGGTTGCTTTATTTGACTATTGATTTTTTATTCATCTATTTTCTGCAATTTTACTTAATATACTTCATATTCCATTTTCTTGTGATATGGGTTGACTAATGTTTTCTGGCTGTACATACTTTGACTTTCTTATCCATATATAAAATGGAAATTTTTTCTAGAAATGAGAGCTTGTTTGCCTTTCATTATAATTTGCTTATAATTTAAAGGTCAAAGTCAAAGTTTAATTTTAACTACAACATTTCGTAGGACCCACAACAACTATCCACTCATCCACTTATCATTTCTATCACATTATAATTTCAGCAACTCATAATTAAACCCTACAAGCACGAAATTGTTGCAACATATAACTTTAAACAAGTAGGTTACCAATGAGGTTAGAGAATGTACTTAATTTTCAATAGGAAGATTCCTGGAATAATCATTAGCACATCGTATCAAAGTTAGATAATTAATATGATTTTATGATGATATTTACATGTTGATAAGAAATCCTTTTTCTTGTTTTGCTCTATTTTAATGGTGAGAAAAATGTAGATTGTAGATGATTCGGACAAGGTTTTCCAGATAGGATGAAATTTTGTTAAAGATAGGATGAAATTTTGTTAAATAAGTTTATGTGGCCCAAAAGTTGTGGATAAAAGAGTGCCTTTTATGCGTAAAAAAAAAGTAAAATGGCGTTTTCTTATTTTAATATCATTTTAATTTAATCAATCAAAAAATCATTTAATAATTAAAAATAATTCATATCAAACATTTAAAATAGATTTATAGAAACTTTATACATTTTTTCAAAATTTTCCAACAAAAAGATAAGTTTCAAATGTAAATCAACCTTTAAGTTTTAACTTAAAAGAATTGTAAAAAATTTTTTTAAAAAAAAGATAATGCGCGCATAATCGCGCCTAGGCACACATTAGCGGTCAACGATTGCCGTTGATAAGGTGCCAAACCACTTGGCTTAGCGTTTTCGTCGCGCATCGTGTTTGGGCGCCGTCTTGGCGACTTTTAGGCGCGCCTTTTAGAACACTGCTTTTATTGCAATGATACTTCTTGGAGAAAGAGTGCCTTTTATTTCACTCTTATCATCAAACAAGATATCAAATTATTTGACGGTCACAAATTTGCTTCCGGGCTTGTTTAGTAAATGGCATTGTGTATACTGTCTCTCTAATTGGTCAAACCATCAAAGATTGAAATTCTGATTGTTGCTTTCATTAAAGTGTTTACCCGTGGAAAAATAAATTATTACCATGCCATCACTACCCTGACTTGTTGACCAGTGTGCTTCAATTATCATGATCAAGATGGCACAAGATTTCAGAATTGGTATCAAATATTTTTTGCTTGTATTTCAGGTCATATATAGAAAATTTAATTGGTTCTTTTGATGTGATTCATTTAACCAAAGATGAAAGGATGGGGAAAAATAATGTATCAGTTACAATGCATCTTCTGATCCGCCTTTTCTAAGGGAAGAGAAAGAGAAAAGGAAATGAAATTCCTTGAAGTATTCTGACCTTGGCTTGTATTAGTTTAGCCACTATGTCGGATGTTCGATGTTAGCTATCCATTAACTGGCTTGGGTAGGACCACTGCAGTGACATTCAAAAAAAGTTGCTAGCCCTTTTCCTTAATTAATAGCATTTGCTAGACAGTTATTGGCTCAAATTTTGCTGGAGTAGTTTTAGGATTTAGACCCTTTACTAATTGGGCTTCATTCAGCTTATGGCTCTGATTTGATATTCTATTTTTGATGATTCAATTACGTTTTTTCTGTGCAGTGCTTCAGATATCAATGGTGAAGAACAATTCTCGGAATTCTGGAATCGTGATGATGAAGCTAGTGGAAGTGAGGAAGATATATCTGATTCTGATGGTATATTTTGAACAGGCACTGATTATTTGCTAAACCCTTGGATCTGACATTCATGTGCTAGTCTGCAATATGGTTTGGTTTGGAATCCTAGTTCTGGATTTCTCCTGAATATTCATTTTATTCACCTATTAGTAAATTGATTTCAGATGCTGTTGAAGTTTCAAAGAGCTTAGCACATTCAGGTAAATCATCAGAATCTAGACTAAATGACAGGATTGAGTTGTTGCAGTGTGCAGAAGAGAAATATTACCAGATTAAAAGTTCAGACAAGCAGGTGAACTGTGTTAATTTTCTCATCTTATTCTAGTTTTTATAACAGAGTTAATTGCCAGGGGTAAAATCTGTCATGATTTTTAATACAATCAGAAAGAAGAATAAAATATATGAGAACATGGAGTTTTGGCATGAAGAATTGACAAAAATCAATATTTTAGGGCTATTGGCAGTTAAAATGATGTCGTGTAGAGCACAAGAGTCAGTACAAGTATTCTCTAAGCGGTCATGCTTATTCATGGTTTATGGATTTATACTTCTCATTTGAAGTCTTAAAAATAAGCTGTGTTGCATCTCAGGACAAAAAGAACCCTATATTTTGTAACCTCCTTTCCTAAGTTCTAGTTCTACTTATTGTGATCTGAAACCCTTCCATATGTGTAAATAATGATTGCTTGAAGTCCTTCCTTGATGTTTATTCTTCTTGTATTTTACTTCTATTTACCATCATCGACTAGAATCTTTGCTATAAAATGTTCCGAAATTATTTACCTAATAGTATTTGATTCAGATCTTTTTTTCGTTTCTTTTATTTTATTTAAAACCATGTCTTATTTTGTCACTGAAGATTGACATATCATCTTGTGTAATGTCTTCTATTAATTGTAGTTGTTAGATGCTCAGTGTTAACTATAGAAAGTGACAATTAATATTGTCAATTTATACAGGGGTTCAAGTCTTCCAGCTGTTACACAATTTTCGTGATTTTAGTCAAATGAGTTCGTTTTCGTTGCTACTCATGTTTTTCTTCCTGTTGATAGGTTAATAAGGTTGACAAAAAAGCCATATCTGAAACACTACGGGAGTTGGGCAAGCAAAGATTACTGAATGCACTGAAGCAGAATGAACATCGTTTCAACAACTTAAAGTATGATAGCTCGCCCCTTATTTCTGATAGGCTATGAGGCTCAAATTATAATATACCATAGTTCTGTACTTTGATTGACCAGGGTGCCAATTCATTTGCTGGCCTTTTGCAGGATTGACTTTGTGACTTCTGCTTCTAAACTTGAAAACGACTGCTATAAGAAATACGGCAAGGCTGGGAAGGGGTTTTATCTATCACAGATGGCAAGTACAGTGAGGTGGATGTCAACGGCAAGCCCTGATGACTTGACATCTAGACTTGGGACAGGTGCTCGCACTACATTGGAGGATAAAAGTCCGAGACCAAATTGTACTTTGCCATCACCATCTGAGATAAATCCAGCATTAACACAAGTCGCTGATGGAAAAATTGATGGCGGCAATGAATCAGACAACCCACTGAAAGCACTGGAAAGCGTTTCACAAGAAACAGAGCTCCCACCAATTCCTTCTTTCTCAGAGTTTGTTAACAGAAGAAATGCTGAGGAAAAGAAATCCACTATTTCTAAAAGGCAGTCGACTGAAGAAGTTCACACGGGTATCGAGAAGAAAACAAAATATCAGTAATGTTGAATGTGAGTTTGTGACTCTGCCTGTTTTGGCCTCTTGTTTAATACCTGCACCAGATTATTCTTGTGCGTATAGATGGCCTTGCCATTTGTTTTCTTATTACCATTTTGGAATGGAAATATGCTCTACTACTACCTTAAGTTTCAGAACTCAACCTCTTTCAAGTTCTTAACCTTTTAAGTAGTACACTTGTGCTTATCGTTTTCTGTGCTGTTACCGCTGGGACATGTTGACGAGAAATATTGATTTGTTACCTTAATCTGGTATCACTCTCTGTACCTTTGGATTCAGACAACGCCCAGTCATCCTTGCCTCCAACTTCATCAGCATATTAAATCTTCCTACACAGCCATGGCTAATTTACCTTGTTCAACATGTTGTACACCATTGCCTCAATGCCTTCAGTACTTTCCGACCGCCATCTTTGCTTCCAACTTCATTCTCATTTTAATGATAATGGCTGATTGTTAGTAAGTAGGGCCGATTGTTGACTTGAATAGTTTAATTTGGTCATTTTAGTGTTTTACTGAGCTGCCTAGTCTGTTTATCGCTCAAAAGAGTAATGATATTCAACATCAATTTAGGTGCCAACTACATGACAATCAATGATAGATTTACTTAAATGTAATGTCACATGATTCATTTAATTAAACCTATCAAGTGTGATCACTTAGATATGTGTTATATAATATTATTATTTTCAATATGATGTATTAATAGGGTTAATTTTAGCATCCATCACTTGAGTTTTTAAAAATTTCAAAATGACTATTGAAGTAATTTTTTATAGTAGTTTTTATTAAAGTTTCTAATGGATACACTCGTTCACTCTAATGAAAACGTTGTTAAGAGATAAATTTCACATTGAATAAAGATAAATTATAAATTAACTTATAAATGTTCGAATTACTCTTCTGAATAAGGTTGGTCTTTTAAGTTAGAACTCCAAGTCTTAATATGGTATTAGATCACGTTAAGTTCTAACAAACAATTTGATTAGATTAAGGTTTAAAAAATGATCATTTCTTGATGTACTCGATAAACATCGTTAAATTCTTCCATTGCATTCTTTAAAGTCAGCTTTATTCCTACCATGTTCATTATATTTTCTTCATAGATAATAATTACATGATATTCCTTTGGACACAAAGCATGATTCGATTTCTCATCTTTAAGTTTGCTCTCAGTAGAGGGCACTTGTGTTATTTTCAATTCTTTATACTTTTCATCTTATACTATAATTTTAGCGATACTTTCTTCAACACAAGCGAATTGGTGCGCAGACTTAAATCCTTATCGTCCATGAATTTTTTATTTTTATGCAATTCTTTGACATTGAAGAGGTAGAAAAGGTCGACAAAATTTTATTCTCAATTTGACAATTTATCTTATTCTTATGCAATTCTTTGACACTGAAACTGTAGGAAATGTCGACAAATTTTTTTCTCAATTTGACAATCTCACCTTTGACTCTTTTGTAATTGAAAAGTTTAATTTCTTCTCCTTATGATGGATACTTCTGATTTTCAACTTGTCCATCCTTAGAGTGCGGCTCGATCTTGTGGTTTTCAGTTGTAATTTCACTGAAGTGTTTTTCATCCTTACACTTATTTTCATTGCAATTTCCATGCATAAGGGATCAACAGGTTTCAAGTTTTTAACTTGCACATGCTTTTTACCCCTATTGTAGTATCGTGGTTGGCAATATCTTTTTTATTCTCATTATCTACCTTACACAAATTTTGTTCTTTGTTTAGGTGGTATTCGCAAATTGCTCATCACATGATATCAAAAAAATTTCTTATTGTACCACCAAAATACATACGTATTATCTCGACCTATGTAAGTGGCATCTACATCATAATACCATGATTGTCCCTAAAGTACATGACAATCGTCCAACTCTACCACGTTACATATAATCTCATCTCTGTAGTACTTTCTAATAGAAAATGAAATTTTACATACCTTCATATTTTGAATTTCTTGTCCACTTTTAACTTGTGAAGTTTAATAGTATGAGTATTTTTCAGTCTTCAAATTTAAAGCTTTGGATATAAAGTTCTCACTACTCTCATGGTTTATTATCACTTTGCATACTTTGTTGTTGATGGTACATCGTGTTCTAAAAAACTTATTACCCTTCAAATTAGATTCTTTTATATAATCTCTATAGACCTTCGCAGAATCCTTAATAACTTGCATGTATTCAAACTTAGATGGGACTCGAGGAAACTCTCTAGCTACCTGTTGCCATGTTTTAAGCATGTTGAAGCAACCAACATTCATAGCAGCTATAGTCAGCAAATTCTTGTCAGCTTGCTTCTCCGTGGACTCACGATTCCTTTCGAAATTCAACACATTTAGCATATGCTTGATGTTGTGAAGGGTTTCATCGATCCAGTTGATTCGTTGTTTGAGTTTGTTGAGTCTCCGTTCGTCATCGGTGGTTCAACAGTCACCAAAACCTTTGTCGGCCATCGGATTAAGGTAATTTCCTTGTTCTGATATCAATTTGATACAGAAACGTTTAGAAATGCTTGCAATAAGAATTATAGTAATTAAAAACAATATTGGAATATTCTTGCTTGTATATATTGAATAATAATTGATTGTGTTCCAAAAAGTGTACAATGTCTTTGTATTTATAGTCAAAATTATTCCAATCCTATTAATATAAAGAAACTAATATAAAATCATAATCCAAAAGAAATTAGAAATCTTATTCTAATAAACAAAGAAAAAAAATCATATTTTAAACAAGAAATAAGAATAATAACAAATAAAAAAAAAAAATCCCAATCTAAAAGAAATTAGAAATCATATTCAAATCAATAAAGAAAAGAAATCATATTCTAAACAAGAAATATGAATAAAAAGATAAAACCTATTACAATTAAACATCTTATCACAATTATCTAACATTTATATAATAGGATTGTCCTACATTACATAGAATCTCCGATGATAAGCCATAAGAGCTTAACATGATCAACACACACGACATTTCAGACGATTTGAAGTTACAACTAATTGTGAAGAAATTTGTTATGTGGGAATCAGATGAAACTAGTTACTCATTTTTCTGTCTGTATTGGAAGATAAAAATAAGAGATTGAAAAAAAATTAAAACCTTAAACATCCGACTATCAAATGGCAAGCACAGAGGATATGGAGTTCAAAGATTTCTTTTGCACTAGTTTGCGAGCAGTTCACAAGGAGGCGCCCTCAAAATATGCTTTCAGCTACCACTCTACAATTACAACCCCTTTTGCCCCAATGGATTATATCACTATTTCAGTAGTTTGTAGCAACTTTAAGAGAACCCCATTTTTAGGCATGTCTTTTTATAGATTGTTTCTTGATGAACCGAATTTTTGTTGAATTTTCTGGGCAATTTTTTAAAGTTTGTACCCGATTTGGGGCATTTTTGTTAAATTTGCTGGGCAATTTTTTAAAGTTTGAATCCAATTTAATTTGGGCCAATATCAATTACATTACAAATAGTGATTTGAAAGGTTATTACGAAGTTTTTCCTACTCAAATTTCCAAAACGACCAAGGAACACCAAAACACGTTTAACATGCATTAGTACCACCATGAAGAAAGAGAAAGAGAAAGAGAAAGGGAAAAGCATTATGATTAATACAAACATCATCTTAAGATTTAAAGAAGCCAAACTATTCTCAAGAAGCACGTTGGCTTATATTTATGTTTTGTATTCTACTTTAATACGACTTTATATCAACTTAACTATTTAGAAAAATACTGCAAGTACAGGGAATAACTCACAGATTTTTGATAGGAATTTGAATGGTAGCATCATGTCCGTCCGTGTGTTGTTTTCCCTCTTCCCATTTTGAATATATTCCCTCCATTTTAAATTCCTGTACCCATTCTGTATAATTTTCCATTAATTGTAGCAAGATTCATTTATTTAATGGTCAAACCACAGAAATATAGAATGAAAACAGAATTTTCACATGTAAGGACATTGAAATAATGTCTTATTAAATCTATAAAATATTCACGCTATTTTATCGGTTGAAGGACAAAAAACAATATACTTATTTGAACAATCAAACATGGTTGAAATGAAAATTCAGAACTAGTGACAACTGCACAACTTCTATTGCTGATTTTCAGAGAAGCTGTCCGCTTTGTTCTTATGTATGATCTTTGTATTACTTGTTGCCAGGAGATTAGGGATGGAAACCTATGGGCAGGTGAAGAGGAAGCGGTCATGCAATAGGTTGACAATGGCCTAGACTACCTGAATGGCAGCAACATTCATGCAGCTACTTCAATGAAGGATAAGAATTGAGGTGAAGTGACTCTACCCAGCTTTAGGGATCAATCTAAATTAAAACCTGAATGGAAATCTATGGAAAATGGCAGCATTCCACGTCCACCAAAGGATGTGGAGGGTTGTGATGAAGGAATTCAAGAATTGAAGTCTGTATTTCCAGATAATTTGGTTTCAAAGTTGTTAGTGAAAGCATATAGTCAAGAACTATAAACATGATGATGTGCCTGAAAATTTTGAGCAGAGCTGCCCCTGTTTGAAACTCAATGGTGAAAATGTTTCTGACTGTAATAAAGCAGCCCATTAGAAAATTCAAAAGTAGTAAATACAGAACTGGTAAAATCCCTCTCTAGAGGTGGCTTAGCATGTGCATCTCCATTTCCTGTCCATATCCTCATTTCTTTCTTCAAAAAATTAATCATCTATCTCCACCCGAACCACAGACCAAATTCCCATACTTTTTTCAACATTCTAAACCACAATTAGTGCGATGCAGTAGAAGAAAAATTTCAAACTTTCGAAGGAAACATGACTAACAACCATAGCAAATTAAACAATAAGTAATTACAAAAAATACGTAAAAATCATAAGATGTCAGAACGTCAAAGCTTGCAATAAAGCCGTCTCAGATAACCCCCACCCCCAAATTTATTTCGAGTTCACTAAACAGCAAGCTCAAACTCACTATCACATATCTATAATAATCTATAATATATTAAATATCGCATTAAGTGAGAATCATTTTCTGGACGATTTTAGCCCTACTACAATTTAATTATTTCAGTAGTACCTTATTTTTCATTTTTCAATAAATATTTAATTGAATATTAATTATTGAACATGCACGCAAATAAATAATTGANTATTTTTCATTTTTCAATATATATTTAATTGAATATTAATTATTGAACATGCACGTAAATAAATAATTGAATTGTATGAAAACAATCAAATTGATTCATGAACATGGAATTTAATTAATTTGAATCAATGAATATAGAAAATGAATAATGTATATACATTTAAACAAATGGGATGTACGTGAACCAACATGAAATTTAATTAATTTGAATTAATAGATATAGAAAAACAATAATTTATATACATTTAAACAAATAGTGTGTACATGAACCAACATGAGATTTAATTAATTTGAATCAATGAATATAGAAAAAGAATAATTTATATACATTTATATAAATGACGTTATATCATAGATTAAATGAATAATATTGAAATTAAATAAGTGTATATGAACTTGAATAATTTATCAACTCCTATAATAATTGAATAACTCCTAA